>JADLZN010004933.1:173153-199140 GCA_018155175.1 Sinocyclocheilus anophthalmus
TCCGGGAAGAATGGAACTGGAGGCGGCTGCCGACGTCCGGCCTGCGCCCCCAGGAACCAATCGTCCAGCCTCGAGCTTTTGGGAGAAGGAGGAGGCCTCCAGTGCAGCTCGACACTCTCTGTGGCCCGGGAAAGCATAGCGGTCAGCTATCTGACTCGGGTAATGCCATTCTTCCTGACGGTGGCAGCGCAGCCGAATCTTCATCTCCAGAGCCTAGCTCGCCCTCTGATGCGGCGATCGACATCCTGTCCTCTGCCTGTTCCCCGCACAAGATGCTGGACCCCGCCCTGACCGAGGACCCAGCACACTCGTCCGGAAAAACCCCAGGTGGTGCGCCATGCTTGAGCAATGAGAGGCCCGCGGAGACGTACTCGACGGGGAAACTCTCACCGTAACCCTCAGGTTTCCCTAACCATGAACCGAAGTAGCCCTCCGAGAAACAGAGGAGCTAGAGCGGGGCATGGCAAAGGGATACCCCCCCCGTTTAATGAGGAGATATCTAGACCGCAAAGTCGCGATGGTCATGTTCCCACACTGAGAACACAACTCATCCATGAGCGCTGCTTCAGCAAGCTGTAAGCCCAGGCACGAGACACAGCGATCATAACCATCAGATGGAGGCAGGAAACGACCACATCCAGAAACGCACAAGAGGGAAGCCATCTTTAAAAAGACGCCCATCGCTCATGGAGCTCTTTTAGATATTTGCTATTTTAGGAAAAAAGGAAACACTCTTTTAGAGAGAGCGTTGAAGCGCCCAGGGGAGGTTGCGGCGATACCGCAGAATGGCAGCTGCAGCACGCCTAAGATGAGCAGCACTGAATGGCAACCCCCGCTGACGCGCCGTAACACTAACGCCAGCTGTTTCTTCCAAACACTTGTGGAGATTCGTCCTTAGAAGGCTCGGCTCCAAAGCGAAAAAGCTGATGTGCGTTTGCACGCGTTCTCATTTTATACCCGCGCTGCGGGGCGGGATGAGCGTGGCGAAACACGCACGCCAACTGTCATTGGATTGTTTAGTTAACACTCGAAGGTGATTGGGCTCTCGGGGCGAGATCCCAATTCGTCAGTCACTGAAGTAACGTTGAACGTGACTGACTGAATGGGAAACCAGGTTTTGTTGCCTCAATTCATCGAAACAAATGCTATTGTATATGAATCTACAGTGGGGGAAAAAAGTATTTATTCAGCCACCAATTGTGCAAGTTCTCCACTTAAAAAGATGAGAGAGGCCTGTAATTTTCATAAAAGGTATACCTCAACTATGAGAGACAAAAAAAAATCACATTGTAGGATTTTTAAAAAAATTATTTGCAAATTATGGTGGAAAATAAATATTTAGTCAATAACAAAATTTCATCTCAATACTTTGTTATATACCCTTTGTTTGGCAATGACAGAGGTCAAACGTTTACTGTAAGTCTTCACAAGGTTTTCACACAATGTTGCTGGTATTTTGGCCCATTCCTCCATGCAGATCTCATCTAGAGCAGTAATGTTTTGGGGCTGTCGCTGGGCAATATGGATTTTCAACTCCCTCCAAAGATGTTCTATGGGGTTGAGATCTGGAGACTGGCTAGGACACTCCAGGACCTTGAAATGCTTCTTAACGAAGCCACTCCTTCGTTGCCCGGGCGGTGTGTTGGGATCATTGTCATGCTGAAAGACACAGCCACATTTCATCTTCAATGCCCTCGCTGATGGAAGGAGGTTTTCACTCAAAAACTCACGATACATGGCCCCATTCATTCTTTAATTTACACGGATCAGTCGTCCTGGTCCCTTTGCAGAAAAACAGCCCCCAAAGCATGATGTTTCCACCCCAATGCTTCACAGTAGGTATGGTGTTCTATGGATGCAACTCAGCATTCTTTCTCCAAACACGACAAGTTGAGTTTTTAAATAAGTTCTATTTTGGTTTCATCTGACCATAGACATTCTCCCAATCCTCTTCTGGATCATCCCAATGCTCTCTAGCAAACTTCAGACGGAACTGGACATGTACTGGCTTAAGCAGGGAAACACGTCTAGCACTGCAGGATTTGAGTCCCTGCGGCACAGTGTGTTACTGATGGTAGCCCAGCCTTTGTTACTTTGGTCCCAGCTCTATGCAGGTCATTCACTAGGTCCCCCCGTGTGGTTCTGGGATTTTTGCTCACAGTTCTTGTGATCATTTTGACCCCACGGGGTGAGATCTTGCGTGGAGCCCCAGATCGCGGGAGATTATTCAGTGGTCTTGTATGTCTTCCATTTTTCTAATAATTGCTCCCACAGTTGATGTCTTCACACCAAGCTGCTTACCTATTGCAAATTCAGTCTTCCCAGCCTGGTGCAGGTCTACAATCTTGTTTCTGGTGTCCTTTGACAGCTCTTTGGTCTTGCCTGTGGAGTTTGGAGTGGAATGTTGAGGTGTGGACAGGTGTCTTTTATACTGATACGAGTTCAAACAGATGCCATTAATACAGGTTACCAGTGGAGGACAGAGGAGCCTCTTAAAGAAGAAGTTACAGGTCTGTGAGAGCCAGAAATCTTGCTTGTTTGTAGGTGACCAAATACTTATTTTACCGAGGAATTACCAATTAATTCTTTAAAAATCCTAAAATTTGATTTTCTGGATTTTTTTTTCTCATTTTGTCTCATAGTTGAGGTATACCTATGATTAAAATTACAGGCCTCTCTCATCTTTTTTTGTGGGAGAACTTGCACAATTGGTGGCGGACTACACTACGTGTTGTGCACCACGGTATATATAATACAGGAAGACTATATATAAACTAACATCTACACATCACGTTTAAGGCCCGTTCACACCTAGTGGACGATATCGTCTGTTTATTCTCAGCACATTCTCGTCTACCTCTTTAAATTCTCTAGGTTGTGACAGCAGGATTGATTATGATTGGCTGTCAACATTTTTATCGTTCATCAGCTGGAAAGTTAAAGTGATTCCAACGATATCGTTTCTCTGTGCCTTTATCGTTATAGCTGTGGTGTGGATTCTGCTATTCTTTAATGTTGAGAATGAGATTTACAACTATATCTTTATCGTTATCTTTATAGTTAGGCTATTGTTCCTGGTGTGAAAAGGCCTTTAGAAAATAAGAATATTGTAGCTTGATTTTTTTTTAGCCCAACGGAATTAGACATGGTTTCTCAGGAGTGGGAATATGCTGGTTTTAAGCTAGAGCAAATCAAACATTTACCACACACAACATAGAAAAAAACTACAGAGCAAATTACAGGTTTCGTCTTGGCTGAATCTAGCTACTTACAGCATTCGTACTCAGAGGTCCTTTGGGAAATCCAATTCTGTCCAGAGAGGATGTCAGTGATTACGCTATGTTGTTATTTCCCACAACGCTTCTCCTTGTTTATTCTGACCTTTTTTCGAGTACCGTAACTCAGATTTCCTCATGGAGTGCAGATTGTCCGCTGCACTTTCATAGATATACAGTAGAGAAGTCAAAAATCTCCAGATACATGGATCTCCACATTGTGGAAAAGAGTGTACCGCTAGTCTTGTTTGAATGGGTAACCTACATGAAATCACAGATGTGAGATGTCCAATGTTAATAACTGAAACTCAAACATGGTTTGGTAATCTGTGATTTATATCTTATCTAATAGATATTTTATAACTTTGTTCCCACTATGTGAAACGACTGACGTTCTACAAAATCTTGTGATCTTTTGACAAAATTGTTTTTGTTTCTTATAAAACATGCTATTTTTTATATCATCCAAGTACATTAATAAATTAATGAAATAACTTGTCCTTTCAAAGCAGAAATAATAGACAAACACACTCATGCAAACTTTAGAATTTGTTGGCATGTTTAGTAGAGAATTGGTGCCCTGGATATAGATATTATGTTGTTTACTTATTTTTAAACAATACAGTAGCAACAGTCTTTGTTTATTTATGGACATGACTGTGTATGTCAGGCCATAAATCCATAAAAACTATGCATGGGTGCTTGCTTTGAAGTTGCCACCCCTCATAGTCCTTATGCCACTTCTTTGTCAACCCAATAATCATTTCCCAGATCCACCACTGCACTCGACACATTTTTGTGAGATTCTCTCTCTTCTCAGTAAATTATTAATTCTAATGTTGAATAGAAACATGAAAGAGAATACCACAGAGAGATTTGGGAAGGACAAAACTAGCAACATAACAATGCTCTCTTATTCCTATTTCACACATGTCCTGCTTGATACACTTTGTGTCAAACCCCAGTTAAAAACCAGACAAAATGGCTTAAAACCAGTTACATAAAAAGGGTAAAGGTTAATGGGCATAATGTTAGTAGACCTTCCTGTTGCAGAATTACAAGTCTGATTGCCCTTTTCCAATGGTTAAGGCATTTCAAAACGAATGAACTGTCATTACGAGCAAAATGACATTTGGGAAATCAATGCAAAGACCTTTTAGTAAAACGCTCAAGATTTCTGTCCCTGTTTAGAAAGCTGTCATTATGGCAGTGGCAGCTGTGGATCGATATCAAATAACAATAGTGACGGAGGCCATAAACACAGAAAATGGCTCTTTTCAGAATACCAAAGTGCCGTACTTCTACTCGAACTATTTCTGCAGTATGTCTACAGTGCACAGTATATACTGAAATCATTTTTTTGTGTATGAGTGGGTAGCATTCATCAAAAAGTTGAGTCCACTTGACCATCCGTTTCCATTGTGATGAATGAATCATATCATGAGCTGTGATTATGACTCATCATTTGATCAGACTGCCAAACATTAAGACACATTAACACAAGTTGTCCAAAATGGTTCTGTTCACATTGTCGAAAATGATTTTGAGTTTGGTTTAACATGCAGTTGTCGCTCTCGTAAAGACTTGTACTGTATGTGAACTTAACTGTATTAAGCACTCAAATAGAGGACTGACAACTGCATTATGCTGTGTGAATGTGGCCATAGTGAGATCATGTGACAAAAGAGCATTTAAGAGTACTTTTTCAAACATTTGAAGTTGTGTGCCTAATGTTTCACATACTATTATTAAGGAATAGTGTATAGTATACAGCGTAGACCTCCTTGTGAAAAGAGCCATTTATGGTAAACTAAAGAGTGCTGTGTAGCACCTGATTGCATGTAATCCGACAAATAATTATGCAAGTTACTAAACTGTTAAATACTGTTTTCATCATATCGAGATTGACCTTTAATACTATTGATTCTGGAAGTCTGAACAAAAATATATCAAACCTGGAAGACTTTGGGTGTGTAATGTCATTGCTGTTTTCATGTTTTGTTCATATAATGCAGGAATGAATGATGCAATTCAATTGTTTTTGCCTTGGACATAGTCATTGCTGATGACATGGTGTTATATATATTTATAATCCAAATATATATCATTTATAATCCAAATAAATGAGTTTTTTTGTTTTTTCAGAATGCAAAAGCTGTTCTTTTCCATATCATGACTAGTGGCTGTCAGACTTGGAAAAGGACAAAACAAATGCACAATATTTCAAGACTTCCGAAACCGTACAATGGTTTCGTAAAAGAGTGAAATGTATAAAAAAAACGTCATTTGTGTTTCATGAATCACTGAGTCCACTTTATTAGCTTGGAAAAGAATGGCTTCACAAGCTACAAAATATCTCCTTTTTCACAACAGAAAGTCAACAGAAAAACATGAGAGTGAGTAAAGGATGACATTTTAATTGTTGTGTGCACTATCACCATGCCGTTCCTTCTCTCTGAGTGATTTGAAAGGCTGTGTGATGTTTGCGTGTATGACAGGCTGTCATGTAGGAACCATCTGTGCAGTGGCGTCCCTAAACTCTTCTGAAGATTTCACGTCATCCAGTCAGTTTAATGTTGCTTTGATCCTGCTTTTTTCCATTCCTGTTAGACAGTAATCGCTTTTTGTTTGCTGTCAATCTGTTACACAGTTTAAATTGTGATGCAAGCTTCAACACATTTTCATTTCTGAACTTATCAGTCACAACACTCGATCGCTCGTAACTCATCGCATTCTGACAATGACAAATATGATGCATGTTGTTTACTGTCATTTTAGCACCAAAATGTGAACAAAATATCCTCAGATGGTGATACATGTTTTAGTTACAAAGATTTTGTGAGATATATCCCACATGTGTTTCTTAAGGGTTTAGTGATCTAGCTAGCCTTTTTATAATGGAATACAAATTTACTCCTTACTAAATATGGAGTGGTTTAGGCACACACACACATATATATATGGGCCTAAACCACTCCATATTTAGTAAGGAGTAAATTTGTAACAGTAAACTAGGGGATTTTTTATTTTTGCTTTGGGGGTGATTGGCGGCAAAGTAAAAAAAAAAAACAAAATAAAAACGAAACTGTACAGTCTCTATGCTATCTTGGTCTCTATTTTGGTTCTTTCAGATGTAAATCAAAAGCCTGGGTGCTTAGAAAAGCAACAACACACCTCTCTTCGGCAAGCCGTATGATTTGAGGCATCATTCATATTTGTGGAATGAAACAATGGGGTTAGAAATTTGTTCAAATTACCAACTTTGAGTAATAATAGTGATGGTTGACTTAGCTAACACCATCAGTGAGGCTGAATCTTCAGGTCCATGTTGATTTATTACAAAAAAGAAAAATCAGCCTCATTCTCAACCAGAGTGAAATATAGAGACATATTTTACAACTGACAAATGAAAAATGGCCTCTAATTGATCCTTCTCTAATTATAATATGTTATGCATGCGGCATCTTTATGTGTGCGATGATACACAAATACTCTCCATTGTTTATGAGGTAAATTTCAGGATTATGTAGCTGTGATCATCAGTGCGTTATGTGTCTCTGTGTTCACCTCTATTCATTACTGAGCTCACTGATTGATGAGCAGCTCTTCATGAAAGGTTCGCAGAGTCACCGAGGACTCACAGAGAGACGCTGTTAGGTTTTAAGATACTCGGGAGGATTTCATGTTAGAGCTAATTAAGACCAAAAGAGAGAAATTGTAACACAAGTATAGCAGCTGCAGATCCACTTTCTAGTTTTCTTTGGAAATGGGAATCACAACAGTTGTAGGAATGTAAGTTTTTGCCTTACAGTTAAATAGCATTCTCAATTAATGGGGCCACAAGCTGAGAGATTACATTTTCCTTGATCTTTTGACATATCAATCTACTATAAAAACACCATGTAAGTTTCAGAACTCAAAACTTTCTTGTTAGTTCAAAAACAGCTTTTATTGAAACCAAGCTGAAAAATGACTTGTTTTCAAATTTATCACATCATGACATCATATCGCGATGAAAGACTGCCTCTGCAGAAGAAAATCAATGGCTACTTCTACATTATTGCCTCTTTAGCCCCGCCTACTAATTTGCCAACATAGTAGGAAGAAAGGAAATACTAGAGAGATGCAAACACAGGATTACTGCATCAACAAAACCATAGATATCTTCCGAGGATTACAAGACACCTAGTACGTATTTCTTCCCAGAGGGCCAACCATTTTTACGGGATAACCCTACGATCGGTCCTCGGCTAGAACATTACGACAGCAGAGCCCACCCCCCCTACCCTAGATAATTATTATTATTATTATATTATATTATTATTTTACCTTTTTTAGATAACTATAATCTATGTCACAAATTTTAGACCTTTTTTATTGTTGATACTGTTGCAGCCTATACAATCCACTCTATTCCCCTGCGTACTCAACATCCGTGAATTCAAGTGAATATGCAAAGTCATCTTGGCCAGAAGGTGCGTGCCACTTGCAGGGTTGGACACGAACAGCAGCATTAGAGAGTATGTAGTGCGTACCAATCAAAGGTAAATCATATATGTTATTACAGGCATAGACGGAGGAATAAGGAAATTAAGAAATGCCATCAAAACGTTCTGGCAGGAAATGTTGTAAAGGTATTACCAGCGTGTTTTTACAGGAGTGTATTATACATGCACAAAAACAATGAATTGTTCAGCACAGTAGATTTTGAACCTATTAACTCTTGGGCAAAAAAACACAAGTTGGTCGGCACTGAATGGACATGTTGATCGTTGGTAAGCTCAGATTTTGTCATCTTGGTGTTGTTCCATCACTGTCGGCACTAGTTGGGCCATATATCTTGTCGAACCTTTGGTAAGAGGGAAGGATCACTTTGATTTGCTGTTCAGCTTAGTGAACCAGTGCATTAGAAAAAAAGTGATTGATTGAGTTGATAAAGACAATGACAAAGTCAAAGAAGGGGGACCCAGCCAAGACCCTTCACTAACTATGAAACATCTAATTTACCTGAGTATACCAGTAGGCAAACTATTTTCATGCCATGTGTCTGGAATGAAGAAGGTGAAGACCAAGTGAACCGGGAACATGCATTCACATGCAAACATGGTAGCAAGCATACTTTAGACGTCTACAGGAGTTTTTGTATATCACAGTCCATAGTATTGATTCACATTTGAAATTAATTACAATAATAACAATATAGACTACCTGCAAACATGTGCCCCCCCCGCGCCTCCATGGAGAGTTATTTTCTCTCACACAGGAGCAGAACGTACATGCTATTTGGCCATTGACTGGTTCTTTGAGGTGTGTTCAAGAACAACTTTTTGGCCCAGATGCATATGACGTTGAGGCGACAACACAGTTGGCTTTGTTTTTCGCTAGTACTTTGATGTCAATTTGATGTGTCACGGCCTTTAAATGCTAAATGGTGCACAATTTATTGGCTCACATGTTCAGCAGGTGACTGTGAGGAGAGCACCTCCTCTCTGCAGGAGATCATTTGTCAGTTGGGGGAGTTTCTCTGGGATTCTCCTCCAGGGATCCTGGAAGTGCCAAATCCAAAGCCGCTGGTGTTTGTGAGCAGATGCTTCAGCAGAAAATGTGTAAACCACCAAAGACCTGCTGCTAAACTGGCTTCTGATATTTCATTATGAATTCTGGGATAGTTTCACCCACCCACATCTTTCATCTAGACACTTGAGAGAATGGAAAAAAAGGACACAAACGCATCACAGTATCATGCAGGGCTCTGTTAAAATTCATTTCTGAGTGCTGTATTATATTAGAACCCTTCCATTTTGATAAAAGACATGAGTAATACGAACAGGAATGATCTGAAAAGTGGGGGACACATTATAAATCTCATCAGCTTCTCTAAAATAAACATCATGAATCTCATCACTTTACAAATGCCTAGTTTCTATGGATACATTTATATGAGATATCATTTGAAAGTTTAAAAAGTAAACTTTCCAGAAATGTCAGTAAATGGAGCATTTCAGTAATAGTTCAGTTAGGTCTAACATTGTTTCAATAATGTTAAAAATAAGAATGCTAGGGATGCTAATTTAATACAGATAATTACAGTCACAAAAAGTAATTCAATTAATGTTCAATTATGGTAACTTTAGTTTAGGGACCAATTTTCACTATTAACTAGCTGCTTATTAGCATGCATAATGGTTGTTTATTGGTACTTAAGCACATATTCATGCCTTTTTCGGCAAAAACTATTTTTTAGATACTACCACAGGAGTTTATTGAGGTAAAAGTTAGCTAACAGTGAGAATTGTGCCTTCAAATAAAGTGTGATCAAATTAATAAATAAAATACATTTTAACTTACCAGGAGCTTACCGCAGAGAAGCTTTGCCAAATTGTAAAAATATTTCACAATATTACTGTTTTTACTGTATTTTGGTTAAATAGAATGAAGGTTGTTATGTGATATTTAGCTATGATGTACTGAAGAGTAGATATTGATAGATGAGCACCAGTCTTCGCACTGCGATCATGCAAAAGAAATCTAATTAAAATATACAAATTATCCCCCAACAAAGTGTGTGTGTAAGCGGGGAAGTTTAGTAATACCTACAAGCGCACATATAATGGGTTGCTCCACCGCTGAGTGCTACCATGGTTACATCAATTAATTACATGTGTGTGTGTTTGTTTGTCCATTCGTCTCATTTCCTGTCCTCGTCCCCCATCCGAGACCAGCCCAGCAGAGTGATGTGACTTATGAAGGTGTATGTGGAGCGTGTATCTGCTCTCTTCATCTGCTGGATGCATTACAGATAAGAAAAACACATACTGCCGCACAAGACTTATAACCGTGAGGAAGAGTCCGACACGCAGCAGGGCGCTTACTGGAGTGTGCTGCTCTCTGTTTATTATCTCACTCTCTCTGTCTCTGTCTCTGTCAGACTAAACACGCACACACATTGTAGAAAAGCTTGTTTCAGCAGAGAGGTCCGAATGCAGCTCACACTGCGTAAGACTGCTGATTACTCCACAAAAATAGAGCGGTGTTTAGGGATGTCAGCGCTGCAAAACAGCAAAGGCAGTTTCTGAATTGTTTTTGCCCTGGTCAACTCCGGAAGAAATGATTTATTTTTGCTGTCATCTTGCATATATGTCTGTGGAATACAACTACACTTTAACCAAATGTTGCAGTTTTATTACAGGAATGTTTCAGGTTCAGTAAATTAAATCAATCGCATTTGTGGCATAAAGTTGATCATCGCAGAAAACAATTTAGACTGTGGTCACAGTAATGAAGTAACAATGGAAGTAAACTGGATCAACATGGCAATGGCTGCGTCCAAATCATCATCTACTTTTGAAAAAGTACTTCGCAACTGTTACAAAGAGTATTTTCTTTGTAGTATACATGTGTGTAATATGAATGTAATCTAGACATACTGTATTAGACATTCGTCATGTTGTCATTGTCAGTTGAATCACTTCTCTGCCATTCACAACATCTCTCCTGCGGCCTCATGGGATCATAAAGTATCCATTAGAGCCAGACTTCAGAATCTCGTAGTAGTAAATCATCTGGGTACTTTGTCCATTGTTTTATGAATACTGCGAATTCAGACTCATTTTATTATTCGGAAATATGCATAAATCAGTGGCAGCCATTGTTAAACTTGTAACTTTTTTTAACTTAAAAAAAATAAAAATTTAATGGCCCCCAGAATATTCTGTTGTATGAATATCTGAACATAGAATATATGACAAAAAGAGAGCCTCTGCTTAAAAAAAAATAAAGAAATTAATAAAAAAAACTTTTTTCATCAACAGATTTCATTAAATTGAACAAAATTAGAATTTTGTCAAAGGCTATGTCCGGATTGGAATCAGAATGATGATTCAATAAATGACAATCAGGGGTGCGTTTCCCAAAAGCATCATTAGCTAACTATGGTCGTTAGTTCTATTGAACTCTATTGGTAACGTCGGAACTTGCACCATAGTTGTTTTTGGGAAACGCACCCCAGATCGAGTCAATCAACACTGGCAAAACACAGTCCTATACCTCTTTGATGATTGTGTTATCTTAGGCCAGGCATATGTACTCTCTGCAGTTTTCATCTGATTTTCGTCTGATTTCTGAGTCGTAACACTTATTTCTGAGTCAGGCCGAATTTCAGCTATGTCGTGCATTTTTTGACATGTAGTGTATAAGGGGTAAGAAGAGGGGGGGGGGGGGGGGGGCGATTAGCTCGCACGGTCCGAAATAAGGTATGAATCTCGGACATGTCGCATTTTGGTCGCCACTCGTTGGTCGCCCCACAGTTGAAGCAGAGCTACGAACCGACTGACCTAAATTCTGTGTTCTTTCCTTCACTGTGCCTGTGTAAAAACCGAACCGAAAAACTGAACTGAAATCATGGCGACATGGCATGTGGTTTGGACGGAAGTGATGGAGGCTACAAAGTTCTGGGTTCAGGGGTCTCACATGTTTATTTCGCTCGTATCGTGTAAACAGTCAAGGCACACTTTTTGAATCTGGTGATATGGTACTATTTCAGTAGATGCATAATAGTGCCCCCTACTGTAAAACAATGAAAACATACAGTAGATTGCTGGAAAATGTAATCAGTGGTGAGAAAGGAGTCAAAGTACTTGCATTGTTCAGTATGAATGGTTTTATTATTTGAGCTGTGTGGCCTAACCATTTTTTTGTGATGGGACTCCTACTACAGATCAACTTCTGGTTATGCATTGCCAATAATTCCTGTAATTGAGTTTTTGCAAGGTAAATAGTCACTTTAGGATATCCTTCTAAAAGCTACCAGGCTTACCAGTGATATGTTGTCATGACATTAAAGTAATACATGAATCTGTATAATTTTGCACAGTCAGTGTTAGCATGTGATCCAACATCATTAGGTACGTCTCAATTTGGGTACTATTCTAAACTGTTTTGTAGTACGAGCAGTGAGAATAGTGTATTGAAAATTTAAAGAACACTTCAAATACCTGGATGATGCACTTAATTAATAAACAAAAACAAGTCTACAATGTTGCATGACAAACCGCCATCTAAATGTCATACACTTGACTGAACCAATGAGTACAAAGTGTGTAGTTTAAATGCACATTATCTAATTTATAACTGTGTTCTTTCCTTTTTTAACTGCAGGACTTTTTTAACGAAAGCAGTGATGGTTTGTGAAATCAATGGATTCCAGTATTGTTTGGACGTTCGTCATATCTTTATTTGTGTTCCACAAAAGAAAAGAAAAAAAAAACAAAAAAAAAAAAAAAAAAACCATACAGGTGAATACTGCATGATGACAGAATTCTCCCTTTTGACTGAACTATCTCTTTGACCGTGGCAAAGTCACTGTGTCCTCACCAGTCATGGTGCAATAAAGTTACGAGCAACAGAACATTTTATTGACTGCTTGGTTTCTATTTCAGTGGTGTCATGTTGGGTAGCCATGAATTCTATTTGGTCCAGCATCCTGCTCCTCATAGCTGTAAATTAAACTTCTAATATGTACTGGCTGTGATTGTAATTGTACCATGCATCATTTTATAGACAGTTAATACAGTGTGTTGATAGAAAAACATATTTTTGTCAGTGTAAATCTTTTCTAACTGTCAAAGCTAAAATTAGTTTCCATAAATTTTAAAGTTTAGTCTTGGATAAAGTGATTGAATCCTCTGAAGAATTGGAAAACGGCACCAGCGGGATGTTCAAAATTAGTTTTGAAGGTGACATTTTGTTGGTACAGGGTAAAAGTCATGAGAGAGATGTTTTCTTATGAGCGTGTGTTGGAACAGGTCACTTGTGAATAATAAATTCAGGAGAAACTGTTTGTAGTTGTATTAATGTGCCTGAAGCGGTGTGGCAGAACAGCTTTTCCATCTCTGTGGTCCATTATCGACCGAGAGCCGACCAGAGTTACCTGAGCCCAGATGACCTTGTGCTGAATGTGTTCAATGCGCACACATCAGAGTAGAGCTGATAAGAGACCAATTTCCCATCCCCTGTTCGCTCTATCAATCATGTGTCATTGTGTGTGTGCGTGTGTTTCTGTGTGTGTGTGTGTGCATTCAGTCTCAAAGCTCTCACAAACACCATCTTCATCACCAACAAATAAGTAGAAAAGGGTAGACAATGTAAGTGACCTATGCATTATCCCATGAGTAAAGCTCAAAGCTTGCTATTTTACGGTGACCTTTGCATCCTACAAATACAAAGTGTATGTGAAATGGGAGACAGTGGACTAAGAGGAAAATAGTACAATCAGACATGAGCATTATGTGATCATTTACTCACCCCTCTGCTGTAGGTGTCTGTAGGTTCATGTATGGACCATCAAGATGCGTTGCACCAATTCTGACCCCAATAATACCGAATACAGAGTGAGACATTATAAGTCGAGATGAATTAGAACTTAAATACTATTGGTCCCACTTTATATTAAGTGGCCCTTGCTTGCCCCTTCTTATTAAACTACGAAGGTACGGAACGGTTTTTACATCAAAAATAAATAAATAAGTACAATATTTCATACTTTTTTACTGCTATTGATGTAGAATACAGATTAGGTGGGATGCAGGTAGGTTTAAGGGATGAGCGTCGTAGGAAGTCAAGAAAGGGATATGTTGGACATGACACGTGGCCAAGTATGGTGAGCCATACTCGGAATTAGTGCTCTGCGATTTAACCCCATCCAAAGGGCACACAACAGCACAGTGAACACACACACAAGCCGGGAACACAGCACCGGGAAGCAAGAGCAATGGGCAAGCCATTTTTTTGTGACCTCTTGCGGGCCCGGGTGCTGTGCAAGGCGAAGCAGTGGGCCGCGCGAGCAGAGCCACACCAGAAGCACTCTCAACGAGGACTCCGGGAAGCTACGGGGAGCAGTTGGGGAGCAGTTGGGGGTTCGGTGCCTGCTCAAGGGCACCTCAGTCGTGGTATTGAAGGTGGGAGATCTGAGATAGCGCTGTACATTTTAACTCCCTCCACACTCTACAATTTTTTTTTTTTTTGTACCCCCCCCTTTTTTTTGCCGCGTAGCGAGAATACGAACCCGCTACGAAACCTGGAGGTTACGATCGTCCGAACTCTCTAACATAGGCCATGATACTTCCCAGATAGATGTAATTACATGCAAGGTATTTTTAAAAATGTAAGTCCTTGTAAAAAGTATGTACACAAGTTGAATTGCTCAGATGATTACATAAAAGTGTAATACATAGTAGTGCCGGCCACCTTAATAAAGTAGGACCATACTATTGTGATGAAACTTTGCGGCAATGTCATGGTTGTAACCACAGCTATGATTACACCTATGTAATAATGATAGTTTAGTAGTGCCAATTTAGTAGATTTAGGTATATTATACCGTTGAACCATAATGGAATTAACATTTTACTTACAGTTAAAAAATATAATAAAGGACTTTTCATTAATTTAGTATGTTAGTCAGCAGCACATCAAAATAAGTGTGCTTAAAATTATTATTAAACCAATGACTTAAACGTACTTGGAAGGGAAAAACTGAAAGTTTAAACATAGTACAAAATCATCACGTGTTATTAAGTGAGTTGAGAACAATAGTCATGAAAGGGCTCTCTTAAAGACCACAATGTTATACAATATAGGTTACACTTTATTTTAAGGGGTCCTTGCATACATTTAAGTACTGAGTTATAGTAGTAACTACAGGGACTATTATTAGGTAGGACTTAGGGTTAGGGTTTGGCTAGGTTTGCGTGAATGCAGTTATGCAAATCATTGTTATTAGAAAAAAAGTAAGTGGCAGGTAAAGGTTACAACAAGGACAAGTTGTACCCATATTAATTTCTCTGCAGTGGATTTTTGTTTTCCAATATATTTTTCAAATACTTTTGATTCAAAGTAGGGTACATGTTATTTTAAAGGTGGGTTAAGGTGGTAACGTATGGGTCACAAATGAAATATAATGTACTTACAGTTCCCTTTCGCCATGCGCAACCACACCCGCCAGAGAGGGTATAAAAGGATTAGGGCGCGTGCAAACGCACTCAGCTTTCACTGCGAAGCCAGACCTTCTACTGGACGAATCTCCGCGAGGTCTGCAAAGAGAAGAAACAGCTGGCGTTGGTGTGACGGGGTATCAGCGGGGGTTGCCATTCAGGCTGCTGAAACCTCGGCGGGCTGCAGATTCCATTCTGCGGTCTCGCCGCGACCTACCCTGGGCGCTTCAGCGCTCTCTCTAAAAGAGGGTTTCCATTTTTCTAAAAGAGCAAATATCTAAAAGAGCCCCACGAGCGACGGGCGTCTTTTTAAAAATTGTTTTCCCGCTCGTGCGTTTCTGGATGTGATCGTTTCCTGGATCATCAGGACTCCACACCGATCGCTGTGTCTCGATGCTTGGGATGACAGCACAAAATGAAGCAGCGCACATGGATGAGTTCATGGTCTTCAGTGCCGGGAAAACATGGACCATCGTTGGACGCTTGCGGTCGGAGTACCCATCATTAAACGGGGGGGGGTATCACCCCGTTGCCAAGTCACGTTCTTAGCTCTACGGCTTATCGGAGGGCTAAGTGTTCATGGTCAGGGATCGATCGAAGGACACGGTGAGGAGCCTTTTCCCGTCGAGTCTGTCTCAGCAGGCCTCTATTCCTCAGCGTCAGCCACGCCTGGGGTTACCGGATGAGTTGTTGGTCCTCGGACAGGGCGGGGATAAGCATCTAGTGCCGGGAGAGGCAGGCAGTATGACAAGGATGTCGATGCTGCATAGTGACGGGCGAGCTAGGTCTGGAGATGAGGGATTCGGCTGCAGCATGCTCTGTCGGAAGAGTGGCTTGCACGAGTAAGATCCAGAGCCTGATTGCTATGCTTACGGTGAGGCAAGAGAGACGCTCGGGTGCACTGGAGGCCTCCCTCTCTTCCACAAACGCTCGAGGTCTGGAGATTGCGTTCTGGGGGGCAAGCCGGTCGACGGCAGCGCCTTCCAGTTCCATTCTTCCCGGGAACGTGCTCGATAATGCAGGAGAGTTAAGAAAGATCTTGGAATATGGACCTTTTCTGCCTGAACAGACTGGTGCCTCTCTGTCCTCACCACCCTCGACGGGTGGGGAGGCCACGGGTATGTGGACATCCCCTGGTTAGAGAGCGCTATTGCCATGCAGCTATGCCCGCCAAAGCGCTGCCGCTGAGGTGGCAGTACGCGTCTCTTCCATCCAGGGCCTGTAAGTTCTCCGCCGCTCGGACCGGCTAAGGGCCTTTACAGTGCTGCTGGACAGGCCGACTTCCACCCCTGCATGCCAGGCCCTCCTTCAAGTCCACCAGCCAAGACCGGTTGAAAGCAGTGCCACGAGGGTGGTGATGACCCAGGTGGGCTGCACGGAAATGAGCACTGCGACGGACCTAGCGCTACGGGCGAACGAAAGTCAAACGCGACTGGACCTTTTGTGTGGGGGTCGACGGAGTCCCTTTGGTGGTCCAGGAGCGCCACCTGTTGCTGACCTTGGCGGATATGAGGGAGGTTGACAAGCATCGCTTCCTGGACTCCCTGATCTCCCAGGCTGGCCTATTCAGAGAAGCAGTGGAGGGCTTTGCCCAACAGTAATCCGCCCACCCGAGCAGAAGCTATACGAGAGACAGCAGAGGGGCCTTGTTCGACACATCCCGCGGTCGTGCATAGGCCCATGAGTGGGGAGGGTTTTGTGGACTTTAAACTGAGGCACGAAAATACACTCCGTGAAGCGCCGCTTAGATTGGGCCCTCAGCAGAAGCCCTTCAACAACGTTGGTGCCCTCCCGCAGGCGTGGGAGCTGGCACCGAAGGAGACAACCAGAGAGCAAAGACAGGAGGCCTCCCACTATCACCTACTCAAGGCACGTGACGTCGGCCGGCGCCACCAGGGCACAGGCAAGGTAAACACCAGTTAGGACAGTTATTGGGATCAGGACTGACTGACTTCGGAAGATGGTTTGATCGTGTGCGGTGAGGCCGTTTGTGGGGGAAAACCAGCGACGGAAAGAGGGGCGGAGGTAGGGAACCGGGGGAATGTGGTGGATTCTGGTAGGGGCCCGGGAGGGGAGGAGGGGCGGGCCTTGGCGGGGGGAGCAATTCATTTTCTCCTGTTTTCATATTCGTACAGTTTTGTGAGCCTCCTATCATTCGTTGTTTTTTATGTTCTTTCACAGCAGTTGCCCCTCTTTCCCTGATCTTCTGCCTGTGGTCAAAAACCACCCCTAAAACCAAATTAATCAATTCATATGGACATACAGTATAAAATTTTGAATAAGCCTAGAGCACCAGACCGTCCTTTTGTGACTTTGTCTGCTCCGGGTGGTGGTAAAACGAGGAACCAAACAAGTTCTCAAAATGGTCGAACAAACTATAATTTAGACGGGCACTGGTCGTGGGCAGCAGGGTAGGGCTTTCTCGGTTTGTTTCAGGGACGCTAATTTTCACCTTAGTGCCCTCACGAGGCCCCACATCATGCCCAGCCGTGGTAGGAAGCAAGGGAGGTGGTAAGGGCTGAGGAGGATGGCGTACCGTCGTGAGCTATGCTCGCATTGGTGGCGCGCCGAGCCCCCGGCCGCAATAAGACCTACATACGGATGTTGCTGGGGGTGTGGTTGCGTACCATGTACGATGGGTGCCACTTTTGATGGAACTTGGGTCTCACATAGCTATTCCGTGCTTGTTCACTGGCCTCTATTGAGATCAAAAACAAAAATTCAGGACTCGGACTAGGCCTACCGCAGATTCAATCCGCACGGCAGCGCATCCCGACTACCAAGTTCGGGGCATTAATTTTGGCTGTTTTTCAACTGTGGTGCGTGCCCCTGTGGTGGTACCGGGATGACGAGGGAATTTGCCTCCTGTCAGTCGCGTGCAGATAGCTTACCCGATTTCGCGGGGTCATGCTGGCGCAACATAGACAAAAGGATTACTATTAGAATTAAAACCGCGAGATGATTAGCCGGGGGGGGTCCCTCCAGCCGAGATTGAGGTAGGTTTTTTACAGCATAGGACATCTATATAACCAAGAAAGGCGTGTGGGTTTCTACGACCCAAATCCTGTGATGACTTGCTGTAACTGCGCATGATGTAAGCCTGGGTGAGATGGTGGCCCTTCAACAAGCTCCGCTTCAGGAAGTTAGTTAACGCAGAAAGCCACTCTTTAACATGCGTAGTCCTTCGATTGCGGTTAGCAGCTGATCGACCCCCCCCACAGGTAACGCGTACTTTCATCTTGTCTCGAGTCCTCCCTCGACACCAGCACATCCGTTTCTCGCTGCCCCTGTCAGGGGGCCGAAGGGAGCAGCTCGAGCAGTATAGAGGATACAAGGTCGCCCTTTTTGGGCATCCGAGGGCAGTTGTCGCGAAAACAGAACCCCGGTACTCAGTAACCCTCAGCCGGTGGGGGCGATTCGGGGGCACCTGGGAAAAACGGAGCAAACTCTCCACCGGTCCTTGCAGGTATCTCTTTTCTCCGCATGGCAGCGACAACGGCAAACCTATAAAGCACGCGTAGCCGCGAATTACATCAGAGAGCGTGCGCAGTCGATGCTGAACTTCCTGGGGTCCTTCCAGTGCAAGACGGTGGTTCCACTGAAACAATTTGGGGCATATGGCATCCGCAGCTGCTGTCATGCCGCTCGGTTTGCTTCATATGAGACCGCTTCAGCGTTGTCTTCACGACCGGGTCCCGAGATGGGCGTGGCGACACGGCACTTACCGGGTTTCAGTCACCCCGTTCTGCTGTCAGACTTTCAGCCCGTGGTCAGATCTTGCCTTTCCAAGCATGTACTGGTCCGTACGGACAACACTGCGACCGTTGCGTACATCAACCACCAAGGCGGTCTACGCTCCCGTCACGTGTCGCAACTCTCCCGACATCTCCTCCTCTGGAGTCAGAAGAATCTGAGTTCGCTTCGCGCCGTTCATGTCCCAGGCAAGCTCAATCGTGCAGCCAACGAGCTCTCACAACAGCCTGCGCTTCCGGGAGAATGGAGACTCCATCCCGAGACGGTCCAGCTGATTTGGAGACGCTTCGGAGACGCTCAGGTTGACCTGTTTGCCTCCCCAGACACGTCCATTTGCCAGTTGTTTTACTCCCTGGCCGAAGGACCCCTCGGCACGGACACACTGGCATGCAGCTGACCTCGGGGCCTACGCAAATACGCTTTCCCCCCAGTGAGCCTTCTCGCACAGACAAGTTGTGCAAGGGAAGGCGAGGAAGAGGAGAAGGTCCCATTGTAGAGCCAAGTGGCAAATTCATCGGCGGAGGGATCTCCTTTTCAGGAGAGGGGGTACCCTCTGCACCAGGCAGAAAAAAATTAGTTGTGAAGCTCCATTGTAAGGATAGTGGGTACATGGAAGGGGAAGCGGACGTTTCTAATGGGTCGTATAACATGTTCATCGATTGGTGCTCTTCCCACCGGCAAGACCCCCATAGATGCCCGATCGGAGTAGTGCTTTCTTTCCTGCAGGATGGGTTGGAGCGAAGGCTGTCTCCTTCCACCCTTAAAGTGTATGTTGCCGCCATTGCCGCTCATCACGATGCAGTAGATGGTAAGTCTGTGGGGAAGCACGACCTGATCATCAGGTTCTCAGAGGGGCAAGGAGGCTGAATAGCCTCCGCGCCCTCACCTGTTACCCTCATGGGATCTCCCCTCGGTCCTGACGGCCTTGAAGGAGGAGCCCTTCGAGCCTCTGCAGTCAGTAGAGCTTAAGTTTCTGTCGTTGAGGACAGTGCTCCTCACCGCATTGGCCTAGGTCAAGAGGGTAGGGGACCTGCAGGCATACTCGGTCGACGATTCGTGCCTAGAATTCAGAATGGGTAACTCTCACGTTGTCTTGAGACCCCGGCCCGGATATGTGCCCAAATTTCCCACCACGCCTTTTAGGGATCAGGTTGTGAACTTGCAAGCGCTGCCCCGGGATGAGGCAGATCCAGCCATGATAGCTCGTACCTGTTCGCGCTTTGCGCACTTACGTGGACCGTACGCGGAGCTTCAGGACTTCAGACCAGCTCTTTGTCTGCTTCGGAGGACAGCAGAAGGGAAAGGCTGTCTCCAAACAAAGACTTGCCCACTGGTTAGTGGAGGCTATAGTCTTAGCTTACCAGGCACAGCGGTTACCATGCAACCTCGGGTGAGACGCTCACTCTACGTTCAGAGGGCTGGCATCTTCGTGGCAATTGGGCGGGCGCATCGATAGCAGTATATGTAGTAGCTGCCCGGATAGCGTGGAGCCATAAACGTTTGTGAGATCTATAATCCTCGTTGTAGAGACCGTGGCCTCTCGTGTCCACTAGACTCAGGTAGGCCGCTAACAACGGACCCGCCTTGGTTGGTCGGATCACGCGTGCTCACGCCAATGGTACCGTCTAGAGGCTTGCGTACGCAGAACCGGTGATAAATGCGCTTGCTGTGCTTCGCATTCAGTTCCCCATGGCGAAACCTGTTGGAGTTCCTCCTGCACCCTCGGTGGTCAGGCGTGGCGGAGTGCCAGACGCCAGGTCCAGCACTCGTGTTTATGCCCAAGGTCAGCCCTTGTGCTGCGCTAGGTGCCCGTGTGTAGTGATTCCCACTTCAGGTGATCCCACATGTGTATTCCTCCACGGTACGGCTCCCCTCACGGTAAGCCTGTGTCTTTCCCTGGCAGTCGTTCTCTGCCATCTCTGTTGTGTAGTCGTCTCACCCCAGGCGGGTTGAGTCTACCGCAGGGACTTCCATATGTAGCACTGCCCTTGGCCAGTCCATATGTGTAATTCCACATTATACCTCCTATGCGCAGGTTGTGGCTTCCGTAGCATTCCCAACTGGGTACGCTTTCCCAGTGTTATCCAATGTACCACTGTATGGAACAGCAGTGGCGGACACATCTGCCTAAACGCTGTCCTATCTTCCGCCCCAGCTGATGTGGGGGGACTTGCCGGCTTCCGCAGGGCACTGGAAGGGGTCAGCAATAGTGGCGTTTTCCATACGGATCCCAATTTGTCAGTCACGACTGACGTAACGTAGAACATGACTGACTGAAAGGGAACGTCTCGGTTACTTGTGTAACCCTCGTTCCCTGAAGGAGGAAACGGAGACATTACGTTCCGTTGCCACAGTTGCTGTACCACCGCTGAACGGCCGGGTCACCAGCTCGGATCCTCAGCGAAAAAACCGGATGTACGTATTTACATGCGCTCTCCTTTTATACCCGCGCTGCGGGGCGGGGCGCGTGTGGCGAAACCCGCACGCCAACTGTCATTGGCTTGTTTTGTTTACACTCGAAGGTGATTGGGCTCTCGGGCGAGATCCCAATTCGTCAGTCACGACTGACGTAACGTCTCCGTTCCCTCCTTCAGGGAACGAGGGTTACACAAGTAACCGAGACAAAATTAATTACACATGTAAATACATGCAGGTAAGTATAATGTTAAAACGTGTGTACACAATGAGTGCATTGTACCTTATATAAAGTGGGACCTTCTATTGTTATTAATAGTCATGAAAAGCTTCTAAATACAAAATATAAATATAAAATATAATATAAATATAAAAAATATAAATTAACTTCCTTACATTTTAATTTAGTATATAAAACAATTTTAATATAATATCTACACATTTCTGTGTATGTATTTCCATACTGTATGTGTGAGTGTTTGTATGTGGAGAAAGAGAGAGAGAGAGAGATAGCTTTTCCTTTCATTTCTACTCAAAACATGTTCAGAGCTCATGAATTCACTGTTCATACACCATGTACGCTTTCTTTTGTGTGGAAGTGTGACAGAGGTGATTATCTGGATCACATCATCCAAGTCTACAATCTCATTAGCACAACACACTGCTGTATGGCAGCTCCGATATGAATTCTGTATGACAACATAACGTTCTCCTACTGTGTCCTACATTTTTTATTTCAGCAGCTCTGTCATTTTTCTTTGGTTTTTCCTGTATAGTTCAGCCGAGACAGATCTATGGAAGTGCAGAACACATGAAGTGGAATAATAGCATGAAATTAAATGAATTTTGAACATTGTGTTTTAACACATCATACTGTACATATATTGACAGTCATCTCTCTCTCTCTCTCTCTCTCTCTCTCTCTCTCTCTCTCTCTCTCTTTCTCTCACACACACACACACACACACACATTCTGCTTTGTGTGAATTTTCAAGGGGTTGTTGGTCTGACCACTGTAATGAAGATTAACCCACCTTTGGAGAAAATGTTTTTGAAGACCAAATCAATTTTAATTCTACACATGTCCTATGTATTTTCAAACAGCATTTCAGTAATATAAGAGTCAGATCATGGTCCCACAAGGCCCTAGTAGTCAGCAAGGGCTGAATCCTCTGAGTGGCCCCAGGGACCCTAGTGGTCGGTGCAGAGGACGTAACCATAGCAACAATATGCTGAACAACCATAGCTAAATGACTGCTTTCCTTTAGGTGGTATCTGTATTGGACAGAACATTGACAGAAGTGCGGTGTTAGAGCTCCTGATATCAGAGCCTGCAGTACGGATATTTCTGTCTGTCACAGTCTTGCACTCTCACTCTCTTTCTGTGTCTCTCCGGGTCTCTGAGCACAAGCGTTATCACACCTGTAATTCGTCTTCCTGTCCAGAGGGTAATGAAAATGAGAGGGTCACCGGTAATGAAATGTCAGTGAAACACAAGCTCCCTCAGCTGTATAGAGCCTCATTCAACAGGAGTAGTGCATTAATGATGGTGCAAGAGTAATGCAATATGGTGTATGACTGTAGCTGTGTTCCAATTCAAACTGTGTTCACTATTGAGCATGGGATATGGCGCGACGCAAGTGTTTTTTTACTAGTTTCAGCCTGACACAATTATCATTTTCACGTCCTGCGCCACGTTGTTTAAATAGCAAATGCATTTGCACCCATTTGTGTGCTCATGGGCGTGCTGGTCTGAAAACGAGGTGTGTTCAGGCGCATTGTTGGCACATTGCTATTTTGAGGCAACTGAAATAGACTGCGCCATTGACCAACTAAAAAATGGTCTAAAGTCAATGGCACAGTATTTTTGTTGTTATTTAAAGAGCGCGTTAGTAATATGCACCTATAGGCGGGTCCATAACGCAAGTACACTTTGCTTATTACACACAGAGGGACGCGCAGCACACAAACATGCCAAATATTAAAAATGAAAGGATTACAATGTAAAAGATTATTATTGTGTAGGCTACATAAATATAAAAATGCCTACATGTCATAATGGATAGTCCTTGCATGTATCAGAGTTAGGCTACCTATTTGCTCACACACAAGCAGATCCGTTTCCTCTCTCGAGATGTGTTCAGTCTTTGCGTTTGCAAATTCCTCCATGTAAATAGCGAATCCGCCATGGCACGAACGCAACTAGCTCTTAAAGGGAATGGGAGATGAAATTCTGATTGGTTTATTGCAATTTATGCCCAAAACATATCCATTACTCATTAAGAGATGTAGCGTCTGGACCAATCAAACACACAATTTTTCATTTGATTTAACAATCAGTTATTCATTGATTAACAAATCGGCACAGTCCCCTCACCCAATAAACTGGATGCCAGGATGTCTGCAACGACACCAGGCCCCCCCTGGTTACCATGGCAACCCTGACACCAGATACATTTACGACCTAATGGAATGTGAGCAGGGAAAATCACTGCATGTTCCATAGCAAGAGGCAAATGCACAGTAGAAATGGACTTTTCTACTAATTAATTCATAGGAAGACCTTTCTTTGAATGAACACACATATCCTTCAGGTCATGGTGTATGTTGTCTTTGAGATTTTATACTGTTTTATGCAGGCTTATGATGGAAACACTCGTGTTCACCATGTTTAGTATCTATGAATTTGTTTTCTGATGATCTAAACGAGAGTGTATATTATATGTTGGTACATAGGCAATATATTAGTGTCCTGAGAATCTTTAGTAATTTCGATTCAAGTTCCATTTGCAAAGTACCATGCCCTCACACAAAGGGTCATAAAAACTCCCCCAGTATCTCAAAACTCCCACTTGGGACGTCAGCCTTTCTCATTGAACAAGCCCATCTTTTTTTGAGAGACTGAGCATTCCGAGATTTAAGCCCTACACTAGGGACCCGCCCAAGTCGGGGTATGTTATGGTGCTTTTCCACTGCATGGTACTGCACGGTACGGCTCGGTACGGTTCACTTTTGAGGGGTTTCCACTGGATACAGTACCTGGTACCCGGTACTTTTTTTAGTACCACCTCGGTTGGGGTTCCAAGCGTACCGTACCGTTACCAAAACGTGACGTGTAAACTCTGCTGATCACGGATTGGCCGGAGAGAATCGTCTACCTGCGTCACTGAACTTGCGACACAAACACAAAAGAACCGCTAGATTTAAATCGGCATAGCCAGCGAAGGATCGAACGCAACTGTTTTGAATGAGCGCACCTTTTTTTAACAACCAAAAAGTGGCTGTTCCCCCTGTTGAGGAAGTACAGACGTTCCTCTTGTTGATAGCCGAGAAGTGGATCCAGCGAGATCTTGATGGGGCGACGCGGAATGAAAAGGTTTTTTGGAGTCGCGGCAGTAGAGGCGGCGCAACTATAACGACATGTGAATAATCCCGCCCACTCTAAAGCGGTACTAAACTGCAGTGGAAACGCAAACCGAGCCGAGCCGTGCCGTACCGTACTGAGCCGTACCGAGCCGAGTCGTACCACGCAGTGGAAAAGCGCCAAGATTCTAAGATGAAGACATGAGCTTGAACGCTTCTGCAACCCCCCTAAGTACGTGCCAGGCTTCAGCCTTGACTTTTCCATTCAACAAGATTCTCTGACTCAAACTGGTTCTTTTTTATCAACCAACTTCAGCAAAGATCAACTTGAACCTTTGGATTGCATCAAGCCTTTCTTTCAGACGGATGAGACTTGCAAGTATCCAAACTTAGTGTTATTATTTGATACATTAGGTATCATTTGCACCTTTTTTACAAAGATGTGTTTGAACTAAGAAACTGATGTTTCCCTCAGGCTGTAGATCTGCTGAATCTGAACATGGTTTCCATAACTTCATATTCTTATTTTCTCTTCTCTCTACTGCGTTAAGCTTTAACCCTTTCCTATACCAACTGTATGTGTGTGTGTGTGTGTGTGTGTATGTGTATGTTGGACCAGTTTAAGTGTTTATGTAGTATGTTAGACTAGTTTAAGTGTTTATGTAGTTAATAAAGTCTTACCTGTATCACACTCGACGTTGTTCATTGTTTGCTCATAACTGGAGTCACTTAATCATGCAGATTTATGCTACAAGCTCTTTGTAGAATTGTACAGTAAAATTATTTCCCTTAACCAGGAAATTAACTTCTTAGAATTGACAGACAGTTGACCTTGAGAGGTCAAGTAAATATCTACAGCGGATCTAAATATTTATAATTAATTATAACTAGTTATGATTAATTATTCATATTTCCCCACGAGCTGATTCGCTACAGATTGGCATGATAAAACAAAAGTTTTGAGTTTTAAACACTGTCAACCTAAAAGTGTGTGCGTGACTTGAGATACGCTGTTGTGTCCCTATTTGCTGGCTTGTTTAGATGCAGATAAAGTGGGGGCTTGAATTGGTACCTCTATTATGATTGAAAGAGTCCTTATGTATTTCATGCTTAATGGTAGCAGTGTAAGGTTAAGCTGATCTTAGCAAAGAAACCCTAATTTCAGTATAAAAGCATAAATCTGTTCTGACA
>JADLZN010004934.1:0-41072 GCA_018155175.1 Sinocyclocheilus anophthalmus
GTGAATCTTGACTTTCACTAATGAAGAGATTTTAGATCAACCAATGACAAACCAGTTCTCAGAAATAGCTCAAATGTGCATCTCATGAACCTTCAATTGGAAAAGCATATTTAGACAGAGGACAACACAAGAGTTACATATTCTGACAATGGACTTTCTTATTTTTTTAATTTTCATCTTTGTGCCCATATTTCGTTTTCCTTTTCTACGTCACAATGACATTGTAATGTGTGTGTTTTTTTTTTTTTGTCACCACAAGTACAATGTAACTTGTAATCTATCAAGTCTCTTTTCAATCATATCCCACATAAGTATGTGTAAATTTGTACTTTTTGAAATGGAATTGGCATACACTAATCATCTGCATACTGGTCCATACAATAACTGTCATCTAAACTGTAGCCATAGTTTACATCAGAACATCCCTCCAGAGTTCACTGTTATATTGACAACATGACTAAGAATTTTGACTAGTTTGTTTGTGAACAATGACTTTTCATTCTGATTGCACTGATATGTTCTTGCAATAATACTTACTTTTGAGAGATGAACTAAAAATGTTGAGTAAGTTACAGGCTTTTGCAGGAAATCCATTGTGTGGTGCTGTTTGTACAAATTTTTTGAGAAATGCACATACTTCTTTGCAAATATTAAAGATGATTCGAGAAATGCACCAAAGCGACTGAGAAAAACTGTAGTATTACGTAAAGTCAACTATGGCAGCATTTTGGATGACAGTTACTGTATTGAACAGTATGCCATATGCTTATGTATGCCATTTATCCATTTCAAAAGTACAAATTTACGCATTTTTTATGTGGGATATTGATTGAAAGAGACACTTTTACACTTTTACTAGTGGTCTGACCAAAAAAAACACACACATTACAATGTCATTGTGATATAGAAAAGAAATATGGGCACAAAGGCGAAAATACAAAATTAGAAAGTCTATTGTCAGAATTTGTAACTCTTGTGTTATCCTCTGTCTATACAGTGTATGTTTTCCAAATGAAAATTTATGAGATGAACCTTTGAGCTATTTCAGAAAAATGGTTTATCGTTGGTTGATCTACATTCTCTTCATTAGTTAAAGTCAAGAATCACCTGCACAATTCATGTCAAATTTACAAAAAGTCTAATAGAATTGTGTAAAAAATGTGCTTGACAGTTTATGACAAAAAGATGAACCATTTTGCATTTAATGACTTATACGTTGAACTAAAGACTAGATGTTTTGAGGGGTAAGACTATTGCACAGAAATCTATATAATACATTTTGAGCAACATGAAATTAGCAACTGATAATGTAGGAAACTGCAGACAAATGTACATATTCAATTGCATTAATGTACCAGAGCAATCGCAACTTGTTCAAAAGAATGAGAAACTGCTTTTATGATGTGTACAAATGACTAGATGATGTGGAGGTTGACCAAGTAGTTTTGAGAATTTCATTTCTGATTTGAGAAATGCACCAAAACGACTGAGAAAAACTGTAAATATAGAAATATTCAATAAGCATATTATTTCAGACATCTATTTTTAAATCTTAATCTTCACAACAAAAACACAAAGAAACAAATAAATCAAATAAAAAATCACTTTTTTTCATTTTAGACTGACTGTTTAACTTGTCAGAAAGACATGAGGCTGAATATGATTAAATCTAGAAATATTTAATAAGCATTTTTTGGCCTTTAGGTCTTTTACTCCTTGAAAACTGAAGCCTGCTTGGGATTGCATTATATTATATTCATGACAAATCTGTCTGCCTTGTGCTTTAGGGGGCTTCTTGGTTAAAATAGGACAGAAGCCATTTTGAAAGTGATGAGGACCCGTTAGCCATTGCTTTGTATTCTACACACCAAGAATGTGAACATTCAGTATAATGTCAACTATTTTCTGGAATATGTTTTCTGATGTGCTTACTACTCCCATGTTGCAAACACCTTTATTGTGATGCAAATGAAAGTGTTATCAGCAACTGTTTCTGTTTCAATAAAAATGCCATCTGTACTGCACTGTTACACATGTAACAACCTGTTCGTGTTTCTTCACTAGAGACTTTATAAGCTAGTGCGGTTTAGTGTAACAGTATGCAAAGTACTTGAAATATAACAAACGCCTTGAAGGTCTGAGGGGCTGAAATTCAGTTACAGTACACAACTATTTCAAGTCAAGTCACGTCAAGTTCTGCATCGTCAGGTGCACAGACAAACAGACTGTACAGTGAAATTCCTACTTGTATGTCCTCAAGACACTGTTTGATATAAAACAAGCAGTTACTGTAACAAATATACAAATTGATGAATGAATGGCAGATGCAAATGAAAACACGATTAATATGAAAAACTATATTCATTCATTTTTCAGTACATTTATAATAACAAGAAAAAAGAAAAGGGAAATGACAATTCTGTTAAAACAACACCGAACCCCAATGTACGTATCATTGTATGGACCAAAAAAACTAAAAAATAAGCATTTTTCAAATATGACAGACAGACAGACAGACAGACAGACAGACTGACGGACAACAGACAGGCAGACAGACGGACAACAGACAGACAGACCACATACTGACGGACAACAGATCGACAGACAGACTACTGACGGACACAGACAGAACATACAGACGGACACAGACAGAAACAGACAGACAGAAGACGACCGACTGACGGCAACAGACAGACAGACAGACTGACGGACAACAGACAGACAGACAGACAGACAGACTGACGGACAACAGACAGACAGACTGACGGACAACAGACAGACAGACAGACAGACAGACAGACTGACGGACAACAGACAGACAGACTGACGGACAACGACATACCGACTACAGACTGACTGACAACAGACCGACAGACTGCGTACAACATACAGACAGACAGACGTCAGACAGACTGACGGACAACAGACAGACAGACTGACGGACAACAGACAGACAGACAGACAGACAGACTGACGGACAACAGACAGACAGACATCCGATACAATACAGATAGATAGATAGATAGATAGATAGATAGATAGATAGATAGATAGATAGATAGATGAGTTGTCTTACACAATTGAACTTTGAAAAATAAATAATTCAAGACAAAATTCAGCCATAAATTCCTTATAGTGTGTGGTACAAATATGGGAGTTTTGATATTTGCACAGAACTTCTATATTGTGTTATCAAGATCTAAATGTTATTTGGAGGTTGATGTCTCATTGCAAAATAGATATAGTGAACCCTAATAAACTGACACAGAGTGCTGAGCTGATTTCAAAAGCAATACTGTTGCATTAAGATGCTAGATTTGTTTTCACTAAAGTTTTTTTTTACAGACAAATAATACAAGCATGAAAGATAATACTGAACACACACATATATATTTTTTCATACATTTTCTTGTAAGTCTGGGAAGTCGTGGCCTAATGGTTAGAGAGTCGGACTCATAACCCAAAGGTTGTGGGTTCGAGTCTCGTACCGGCAGGGATTGTAGGTTGGGGGAGTGAATGTACAGCGCTCTCTCCACCTTCAATACCACGATTGAGGTGCCCCTGAGCAAGGCACCGAACCCCCAATTGCTCCACGTCGCCGCAGCATAAATGCTGCCCACTGCTCCGGGTGTGTGTTAACAGTGTGTGTGTGTGTGTGTTGGTGTGTGTGCACTTTGGATGGGTTAAATGCAGAGCACTAATTCCGAGTATGGGTCACCATACTTGGCCACATGTCATGTAATGTCAACAAACAAGGCAAAGCTCTTTCCTTAAACTAACAAAGATGTGGGGAGCACAACTAGAACCTGAAGACGAAAGTAATAACAATCTGACAAGATGCTTGGAATGTGGTGAGTCAGTTATTTCAAGAAAAACATATTATAATTGTATCTATGAGGAGTAGAGAGCATCAATAACGTTCTGGGTCAAGTGTATCTTTAGTAGTTTTTCTTTATGACAGAGGTGTGTCTTACAGTTCCACATTTAACCAACAGATGGAGACACACTACTTCGAATCGCTCTTAACTGAGTCACTTGCTCCCAGTGAAGCTTGCCAATCAATCTCTGGAGTCTGGACAGATGTCTCCACTGGATTGCACCATTCTAGCTTGACAAATCTCATGTCCCCTCCCTCAGTTGCATCTAATGAGATTAATCCCAAATATATTTAGTAACCGGTACACTTGAATACAAAATCGTTTGAAAATTACCATAATCTTTCCCTCTGGATTAACCAAGTAACTATTAATAAGGGCTACTGGCTATAACTTATTTCCTGGGTGACCCTTTAGACAGTCAGCAGGAGTTTAGCCCTTTTGTGATTGATTCATTTCAATATCTTCTTCAGGAACTTATGAAAGCTACAAGATGATGTAAACAAAAAAAAAAATGACTCCTGGATATTTGAGTTCAATAGGCTGACAATGTTCAGTGCTTTATTTGCCTGAATCTCATATGTTTTACATAATGCTTGCATGATCAGTGCATATCAGCCATTTATTTAGTGGAGTTAAAACGCCGAAAGTCCTAAAACAGTTTTTATCTAAAGTGGGTCTCCTCTTAGATTCATCTGCACTGAATCTCCATTATCTTAATTAATAAAGTTTGGTGAATTTTATTCTCACTAGTTTCAAGTGAGAATAATTTAATTCTGCAAGATTTCTCAAAAGATCAAAGTAAGGGTTCATGGTAAAACGGAATATGAATAAAGCCCACAGCAAGTCTCTCAAATTCAGACGTCTCAGACAACTTACATACAGAGATGTTTGTGAATATTGCAGATTAGACACAAAATAATAAAAATCAATCAAATTCTGGGGGGAAAAAATCATATAATTTTTTTATCCTAAATTTTAATGTTCAACTATCCAGTCTAAATTATCAGTCTGTATTAAACTAATGTGTATAAACATATGAATCTTATGTTGCTATGTTCTCTGTTATATTGCTATGTACTCTCTGACTTAAGTATAAATAAATACATTTTGAAGAACTTTATACCACAAACAGTGTGAGAAAATGTAAAAAAAAAAAAACACCTCTATTAATCCTTCTCTGTGTGAATTGTTACTAAAAATACTATTGTGATTAGTTTTTTTATTGTGGTTTAGGTATCAATCTTGAGGTAAATGTTTATTGTCATCAATATTGCAAATTTGTCATATTGTTATGTGTGCAGATTTCAGCTGTATAAGTCACAGAGCATGTCTTTCTTGCTATGAAATAAGTGAAGGAAAATGTCAACATGAAGCGGATTACATCACAAACCCTGTGGAACTGAGATGCAGAGATTGTGTCGATTATAATCACATTACAAAATGAAACCTAACAAGTGACTCAATAGGACAAAACAGTGTGAGAAGCGATCTCCCCAAAGCCCAGGAAGAAATAATCGATACTGACAGTATTAGGTGGTTAAACTGCAACATCTTGGTTATTTAACTATCCAATGGTTGTTTAACGCTGTGAAAGTTTTAACACCACAAATGCAGGTTAAAAATAATTTTATCCTTAGGATTCTCCTATTAAAAATATGGCATCATGCTTTTTGGACATACTACACCATGTTATTTGAACACATAGTATGGCAGAACCATAGTGCATCTCAATAAATTAGAATGGGTGGAAAGTTCATTATTCAATATGCACTCAATTGTGAAACTCGTGTAATCATAAATCAATGCACCAAGACTGAGTAGTTTCAGTCTTTGGTTCTTTAACGGATGATTTGGCTCCATTACAAAAACCCATCAATTCACTATCTCAACAAATTAGAATACTTCATAAGGGTTCAGGTCTGGTGAGTTTGCTGCCATTCAAAGCACACCACGACCATGGTCCTTTTAACCACTTTTGTGCTTTTGGCGTGGGGGCAGGGTGCAAATCCTGCTGGAAATGAAATCACATCTTCAAAAAGCTGGTCACCTAGGCAGCATGAAGTGCTACCAAAATTTCTTGTAAACGGGGCAGTGACGTTGTGTTCAAAACACATGAACCAACACCCAGCAGATGAAATGCAACACCCCAAAGCATCACAGACCGGTGGAACTTACACGGACTTCAAGGCACTTGGGCTATGATCTTCTTCTCCGACCCTTCCTCCTACTCAGACCTTGTTTCCAAATGAAGATACAAAACTTGCTCTATCTAAACGAGACTTGGGACCACTGGCAACAGGCCGTTCTTCTTCTCTTTAGCCCATGTAAGACTGCCGCTGACGTTGTCGGTTGTTCAGGGTGGCTTAACAAGGACATACTACAACTGTAGCCATTCCTTGACACTTCTGTGGTGGTGTCTCTTGAGCCTTGACCCGCCCACTCAGTCCATTCCTGGGAAGTTCACTCAAATTCTTGATTTGATTTTGCTTGACAATCCTCATAAGCTGCGGTTCTCTCGGTTGGTTGTGCAACTTTTTCTTCCACACCTTTTCCTTCCACTCAACTCTCTGTTAACATGCTTGGATACAGAAATCTGTGAACAGCCAGCTTCTTTGGCCATGAATGTTTGTGGCTTACCCTCCTTGTTAAGGGTGTCAATGATTGTCTTCTGGACAACTGTCAGATCAGCAGTCTTTCCCCATGATTGTGTAGCCTAGTGGACCAAACTGTGAGACCGTTTTGAAGGCTCAGGAAACCGTTGCAGGTTTTTTTTTAGTTGATTAGCTGATTGGCATGTCACATATTCTAATTTGTTGAGATAGTGATTTGGTGGGTTTTTGTTAAATGGGAGCCAACATCATCACAATTAAAAGAACCAAAGACACTTAAACTACTTCAGCCTGTGTGCACTGAATTTATTTAATACGAGTTTCACAATTTGAGTTGAATTACTGAAATTAATGAATTTTCCACCCCCTCTCATTTATTGAGACCACCTGGATTCTTCATTAATATAAATGAAAATACGCATGATAAAGTAGTCAACATCATACTACCATGGTATTTATCTGATAGCAAGGTAACATCACAGTAGCCTACTTCAAAGCAAAGATTTGTCAGAATAAATGCTAGAGAATTAAACCCAACAATAACTCTGTCAAGCCTGTGATGTAATGTCTATTATAGCTACTGTAAATTATGGTCTTTTAATGTTGCTAAGGCTGTAACCCTCGATCAGAAACAGCAGTCACTGATTCTACTTGTTGTGTGTATCTGTGAAGGACTGAACAATTATAAGCATTAAACTGTCAAGAAAAATATCTGGTTACATAATAGTGAAGCATCAATACCAACACAACACCACCTAAACATCCAATCGAATTTCACTCCCCCCATTTCAAGCAGAGTTACGTGATGTGTGACGTCGCAGAGGATGGTAGTGATGTCCGAATCGTTTTTCTGAACCGAATCTTTGTAATGATTTGGTTTAAACGACTCACAAAGCTTTTGTAAATCACTGTAGAGGACTTAAATAGCACTGGGAGATAGGAACATTAATAGACGTTATACTATATTTCATAAGTAAAGCCAACTTACTAATAATATAGGGAACAATATACAATATTGCTAATGATGTTGCTAAAATGAACAAAATATTTGAAATGAAAGCTGTGAGAATCAAAACAACAGTGGGAGTCTGATATATAGACATAGAAACAACAGTAGGCTACAAACGATTAAACAGGCTTGTTTTCATTTCCAAAAAATAATATGTGCTTAAATGGACCGTGCATCTATCCCCAGACCTTAATTTTCATTAGAATCAAATTAAACATCACCGTTTACATTGACTAAATGTGCAGTCACGTTCACCGAGGTGAAATCCAGTCATTTCAATGAATTTGCGCATTCGGGAAATCCACGCAGATTTTTCTCGTGTTCACACTGGAAAATAGAAATCTGCTTGGTTTGAAAGCAACTTCTGTGTGAGCTGTGCTTCATACATATCTGCACTATGAGTAGACAATGGACATTTTTGAGATGCTAAAGTATCGCTAAAGTGACGCACCTTAAGGGTATTTCATCCATTGTTTGTAAAATTTAGATGTAAATGCATTCGGGGACACTTTTGAGCGATAACTAAAAATAATCGGTCATTCGACTCTTCGAACAGGTTCACTAAATGAACCGACTCGCTAAAAGATTCGGACTTTCCACATCTAAGTGGATGGAGGTGGGGGCCGGGGAGAGACTTCTTGGACCAAAAGAGGATTCAAACGTGTTTATGAGTTTAGAGTAGAACCGTCGCATTCAGTCAGTCAATGGACTCGGGCGCATTGCGATAACCGGCCTCATTGTGTTCGCTTCAGGCTGGGAAGCAAAACCGAGAGAGATTCGGTCCAGAAGATCGCCCAAAACAGAGGTGTGTCCATCTGAAAGACATTCATTGTCAAAAAAGGACAGGACACGCGCAAAAGAGCGAGCTCGTCGCTGGGAACAATGATGCTGATTGAAGTTTTGGTATTATGAGCAAGGCGCGCGGATTGTTGGAAACCCATTGATGCGTCATATATAGTTGCTCTTCTCATTCTTAATCAGATTAGAGTGTGCAGTACGGATTCCTCGCGCGCTCTCCAAATCATTCCAAACGCGGCGTTTCTATTATTCCCGTGAGCGGTTCCCAGATCCACAGCGATGAATTACCAGTCGAGCGTCCCGGTCTCGGTGTCAGTGTCCGGTATCTCTCAGCAGTCCCAGCCCGCCATGCCCACCCCGGGCACGGTACCCGCACCGGTGCCAGTTCCTCAGCAGATTCCGCCTCAGTTCGGATCCGGATCGTCTGGGAGCTCCGGGGCGGGTCAGTTTGGCTCGGGAACCGTATCGGGCCCTGCAGCGCAGTCCGGCGCGTCGGGCTCCCAGTTTGTTTTGTCCAACTCCGCAGCCATCAGAGCCGAGATCCATCGGTTCGAGTCCGTCCACCCGAACATTTATGCAATATACGACCTGATCGAGCGCATCGATGACCTGGCCCTCCAGAACCAGATCCGCGAGCATGTGATCTCTATTGAAGGTAAGCGCAAGGCCAGATTAAAAGACCCCACAATGAAACATTGTATTGTCTGTCAGTGTAAGGCAGAAGCAGATGGTGCGTGAAAACTAGGCGACATAAATGAGTGTATATCCCTAATCATAATAATTAGGGGCTACTTATAGCCGGGGACCTCCAACATGACTTGTGATCACTAACATTGGAATATTTGAATGTGGCATTTGTTGTTCACTTGAGTCACCAGTTTCACAAAATAGGTTTGATTTGCTTTGAAATACATAAATAATACAGCTGATGTTTACACGCTCTTTAGTTGGATTGTTTGGGAATGAAGAGCCGAGATTTTACATAACCACGAGCTTCCAAAACGCATCATTGTAAATTAAATCTTAAGATTTGTGGCTCTTTGCATTAATATTGACATGCCAGTCAGATGTAATTTTCACAGTGGATCTTAATGCAGATTTGATTGCTTCATTAGAAGCTCTTCTGGAAAATGCTTTCCGAGGTTCCTCTCATTTGTGCATCAGTCGTTCATTTGGGTAAAGTGAGTTTTTCAATCAATTATGTCAAAGACATTGACTCTGGATCTCAAGTTTAACCGACCTATTGGATACCATATTAATGGTTTTGAAGATAAAAGCTGATGGTGCATGCAGACAAGGCAACGTATGACAGCCATCACAAATGAGTGCAATGTGAGGACTTGTTATAATTTATCTAGATTTTGAATGATTAAGGGGCCACTTGATGGCCGTGAACCACCAAAAAGATTCTGATCACTAAATATGCTCTAAAAATCCTAAAGTGCAATGCATGCTGCAGTTTAATGATAAACTGGCACAGTTAAAATGAGCTGGGACACTAGTATTTGGAATTGGTTTCATGTAAATGGTCTTTATGTTGTCTGATTTGCTTTGAAATAGTCTTGGATTACAGGCAATGTTTAGTTAGATTATTTGAAGAGCAGAAATCATGCATAACCATGAGCTTCCAGAACGACTGCTCAATTATGAGTATATGTGTATGCACATCAAAGATTTGTATTAATATTGTCATGTCAATCAGATGTGATTTTCACAGCAGATCTTAATTCAGATGTGACTGTTTCATGATGAGCAGCTCTTCAATTTGTCAGCATCAGTCGCTCGTCTCCAATAAAATGAGCTTTTAGCTTTATAAACTTCATTATGTTGGATACATTGACTCTGACTCCCAATTTTTACTACAGACCTGACCTCTTGACTCTCATATTAACGGTCGGGGTGAGAGTTCAGATTAGATGAGCTTTTTCAGTCACAGGTTATCTAAATGCAAATCGAGCCCCTTGCTGTTACAGTCACATCACTTCTAGAATTGCAGGATATTACAGAATCCTTATTCTCATCATACAGTTTCTATAGGTTTTGCAGCACGTGTCGATCTATTTCTGTATTTCTGAAGAAGCTATGCTAGTATTTCTCAGTTATATGACCATGATTCAATGCTGAAACACTATAAATGTGAATAAGAACATTTATGTTCAAAGTTTATTGTGGAGATAATTGATGTATTGTGTTATAAATAGTGGTTTCATATAAGATGAGATGATTGTGAGTCTTAGATTTGGTGAGGCTGTGAACTGGTGAGATTTTCTGGAACTCTGTGTTCATTTTACCGTTGAGAAATGGAGATGGAGAAATTTCTGGATGAGTGGACACACTTTCGAGGGGGTGGATTGGTCGACAGGAGTGCTAGAGTTTGCCTTTTTGGTATGTGGGTGCGAGTGAGAGCCTGGGCTATGTGAAAGCTGATGATATATTGATATGAAATAGTTGCACGGAGAAAATCGATGGATGCTTTTCTGAAATAATATCGCTATGTATTCCATATAGAGTGGCCTGGTTGGAGATAGGATTTCAGTGAAGGGTTGACAATATTGTGTGAGTTGGATTGTAGGCCAGAAGCATTGTAATTCAGACGGGACCTCTGTGCATAATGTTTATTGCAGGACATTAGTGTAGATCTTCATCTTTTACTGTTGAGGGTGTAAATAATCTGTGTTAATAGTATTATCCAGCTAATCCTCTTTACTTGCGGTAGGGTTAAGGAGCAGCCCTGGCTCTGGACCAGCAAACCGGTGATTTTTTTTAACTAAATATGATCGAGTCATTTACACTGTAAATAATGTCCACCTTATTCAACATCAAATCTTAGCCCTCCTGTCATTTGACCATGAGAGGATCTTATTTTACTTAAAATTAGAGCCCGACCGATATATCGTTTTTTCGTGGGCGATACCGATATTGGGAGTAAAAAGGCCGATAATCTTTGTTATATTTAGTACAGTACCAGTAAAAAGGTTGGACACTTTCCCATTCGAGGGTCCAAAGATTTGACTGGTACTATATATAGAATACAGTATATACATAAACAAATCTTTTGCAATGATCACTCAAATGTGGTGATCAAACACTTATAATGACGTGACAAAGATACGTAATGGAGGCAGGGCATTTAACAATTTAACAATAAACTTTATCAAAAATGAGTCATTTTTGTGCCTGAACAGTAAGTTGAAGTGATTCAACTTTAATTCAATTCAATTTTTTTTTTTTTTTTTTTCCCATCACTTTATTTCCTTTGACGTTAATTTCACTTCTGAACAGTCATTCACGGATTTCCGCTACTGTCTTCACCACAACAGACGAAACTTGAGTGTGAATGTGACATAATACCTCGTAAAGAAATACAATATAGTTTTCACATTCTCCGCGCACTTCACTCCCTTTGAATTACCTGTACGTTCCCTTGTAACGGGAATCATGGCGAATTTCATGTGAAGGTTCACTTCGCATGAACACTTACTGTCGCAATAACTACGCTTGAATGCTGCTGCCGCACACGAGACCTCCTTACTGAAGTGAAGTGGTTGGCTGGTGTCCACTATCTTCGTGAACGCGCCGGTGATCTCCAAAAAACCCCCCCCCAAATTCGGGGGATCCCTCAGAGCTCGAGACCCCTCTCGAACGCGAATTTAACCCTACGTCTCATTCCTAAAGCGGCCTCTAGACGGCCATCGATCACTGTTCGAGAGGGCTCCTCGATCTGAAGGATCCCCCGAATTTGGTGCGTATTCGCTGCGCCGTTACGGAGACATGCCATTCAAAGTTTCAATGGTTTTCCATAGAGTTAAGCTTTAAAGCATTTCATCCAGGTAGCCAGTAGCAAACAGGATTCAGACAGAACCTACGAAATTACCTACCCCTTTCACGCATTTTCATCTGCCGTTATATGTTTCTAATCAAAAAATTGATATCGGCGTCATATTCGCCGATACCGATATATCGGCGGCAGGTTCATATCGGCCGATAATATCGGTTAAACGATATATCGGTCGGGCTCTAGTTAAAATGCTAGTTAATGTTTTCACATTGGATTAAAACCTACTGACTTTGTTTGTTCACGCAGGATATAACTTTTGTAATGGCACAGTTTTTATAAATATCTGAAAGTACTCTTAACATCAGTCAGTCAAGCATTATAATATGATAATCAATATTATTTAATGATAGCACTTTAGTAATTAGAATTAAAACTTGATAACCATGTATGAATGCATATTTGTCATGTTGACTGAACTTAGGATTGGTGGTGGTGCTTTTTTTGTCATTCAGTGTTTCTGTAAAAAAATTAAAAATTGGGGAAAAACTAACAAAAAATACTGATAAGATAATGATAGATTTCTACTAATAAGAACAATATAAAAAACGCACTAAGGATTAATGAGCTAACGATTTCTGACTATTATCAGTTGTGTGGGCGGTCGCAATCGAACGGATTTGCTGAATATCAAAACTGGGAAACGATATAGGTTGACCGCCACCAATGAAGAGTTGCCATTTGCGCATTAGTTTGCCCCGCCCACTAAGGAAACCCGGCGTTTCTTAAAAGCTGCATAATTTCAAAGGAACTCCCGTTAATTTACAGAAAATACAAACAAGAATATCTTTTACATGTCGCCTCGCATAGGTAAGTGTCAAGTCTCTCTCTCTCTCTCTTTCTGCATGTGTGTGAGACAAAGCGATGGTGAGTTGTGCGCTTCACACTAGAGTTTACGATACGTTAAATACAGGTGCGTTGCACATCCATTCAATGAACTGAAAACAGCACAGATTGTTTGGCGGAGAGTGAAACTGATGCGTTCAGTCAGAGAGTGTTCGGCGAGTGAAAATATATCTGTGCTTAACTTATACTTGGCCTCCAACTCACACTGGCGAGTAAAATATGAGAATTTATTAGCAATTGGCTAATTTAGACATCATTTAGTCGCCCAGAGTGAAAATTTAGTCACATATGCGAGTGATTTACTCACAATGCAGAGGGTTGTATATATTCGCTCTTATTTATTTATTTTTTGTGGGTTTCTTGCTGTCTGCTAAGGCATAGGACACACAGGTTTTCCTCCTCACCAACGACATTAAACACGGTCTACACCGACGTGAGCGGCAAAATACAGTAGAAACCATTATAATCAGTCACGCTGTCTACACTAGATGCAGTGCAGCGCAGCGCGACAAAACCAGACATTAAACTGATGCCTTGTTCTATTTATGAAGTACCGACACAAAGTTCAAATGATTTGCAACGGTTGCTTTGTCGCGTCCAGTGTAGAGCTGTAGCGGCGCGACGCGACAACTGTAGCGTCTGGTATAGACACCGTGAGTGAAGCCGAGAGCAAGATATGCCTCGTCATAGTTTTTTGCATTTAGCTTGTGAATGACCAGCAAATGCCTGGGTCTGTGCGAATTCATCTATGGCTTTTCTCTTCGTTTTCACAAACCGATCCATCTCCCATTTTAAGTTATGTCCTTTGGCTGTTTACTTATTTCTTTGCTTTTTCTGCTGATGGCCCCGCTCGACTTGAAGCAGCGCTGCTTAGACCGATGGGTGCGTGTCATCAAAGTACTGCGAGAGCTATAAGACAGTGCGGACGTCTCCTTATGCTTTCTCTCATCGCTCGTCCGTACTTTGAATTTCATACACCGATCGTCTGCAGTCGAACACACCTCTTTATTCTCTTGTACGTGGACCTGTAATCGCAGCCTCTGCGATTTGAAAAATCTAAATTTTTCATATCGCGATATTATCGCAAATGCAATTAATCGTTCAGCCCTAGTGTCAATCACTTCTGGTCGACGCCGACTCAACCGGCCTGCAAAGAAATCCTCAGAAAGCCTGTAACACCTGTGAGGTCTTGCTGTTGCCATGGAAAATCATAATTGCGATGCATCACTTGATGAATCACAGAATGTCTAGTCTATACGGCGGCTTATGCTATTGATCACCAGCTTGTTGACCAATAGTCGTGGTGTAAGTGTTGAGAATATCTCCTTGCATGATGGTAACTGATTTGGATTGTTTCGAATCTAAAAGCAGATGGAACATATTTATTAGTTTACATTAGCATTAGTTGTGCCCTTGACTACAGGATGCTTTATTGACCGTTATAAATCAAATTATGGCAATCAACAGCTGATGACAGGAGAAATATTGAGTTGGTCCTTTTGCCATTAGTTCATTCATCCAGTGCAATGCAAATCCTCTGTTGTATGTAAGTGAATGGAATACTACTTTTACTATTTCAGCAGTATGTATGCATATTAGTATGCACATTTCTCTGTATGCATTTACATACTACAAATCCCAAAATGTGCAGTATGCAACAAAACACACCACGTGGAATATTGCTCAACTTTACTTTCCATTTATCATGTTGTTATGAATTAGTATAATCTGCAATGTATCTGCTTTATTTGATTAGCTGTAAAATAAAGTGTTAAATTGCACAAATTATATTTCTAAGATAAATTAAGCAAGCACATAATTAGGTGATGTTTCTGAGTTTACACTTATTTAGAAACCTGCTTCTTTAATTGAACTGTTCAAAATGTTTGAGCATAAATAAATTAAAAAGTGATAAAAAAGTCCCTGAATTATCATTGCAATGTAGAGGGAAAAAATAATTGCTGTGTGTATTACAGTATGTGATTTGTTTCTTGCATAATGCATTTTGTTTCACATTCTGTTTTAAAATTTTTTTTTTAATAAAAATAGTATACAATTTTTCATTCTAAACAGTCATCTGCTAGAATAGTGACCGTCCGTCAACCCTCTACATTGCGAGTAAATCACTCGCATAGGCGACTAAATCTTCACTCTGGGCGACTGAATGATGTCTAACATTAGCCATTGACTTTATAAATTCTTAGATTTTACTCGCCAGTGTTTGAGTTGGAGGCTAAGTATAAGTTTATCTCAGATATATTTTCACTCGCCAAACACTCTGACCGAGCACTTCAGAGTTTCACTCTCCGTCAAGCGATCTGTGATATTTTTCAGTTCATCTCAATGGATGCGCAGCGCACCTGTGTTTGTGTATTTGGCGTACCGTAAACTCTAGTGTGAACGTGCACGACTCGCCGTCGCTTTCTCTCACTCGCGCGAAGTGAGTGAGAGAGCGAGCAAGAGAGTCTTAAATAACATGCAGAATTGATGCGCTACATGTAAACTATATTCTTTGTTGTAGTTTCCTGTCAAAATAACGGAGTTCATTAGGAATTATTCAGCTTTTAAAAACTTCTGGGTCTCCACTAGTTGGGCGGACTAATCGCAACTACATCTTATTTGCTGGTGCTCACCTATTTAATCGTACCTGTTTTTTTTCAGCGAACAGTTCGACTCACACAACTGTACAAGGTTGGGCCGATAGACGATGCCCATCTGTGTGATTTTACCTGACATCTGATCCCCCCCCCGCCCCACCCCCTCTCCCCCATCCCGCCGTCATCCCAGTCGGTTTGGAAAAAAAAATTATAAGTGTACTACGGAAACCCAAGGGGAAATAAAGCCTCGCGATAGAGGATTAAAAAAAATATTTCATACTTTTTTCTCGCAATTATTCGTTGGGTAATAAGCGACTTTATATAAATTGCGGGCATCATGTAAGCGCGCTATTGAAACACGCTTTTGAGTTGCGCGCTCTCACTTTACTTGCACTTCAGTTTTGAGATTCTGATCACAAGGACTCTAACTATGGGCGGCACAAACATATTTTACAAGATTATATGTTTGTCAGTGGTATTGAGGATCTGCAAATCATTTGCCATCGTCCTGTCAGACATTTCTCCGTACTCTGTGTATGTGGTAAGTCAACTTTCATGTACTGTAATGCAACAGGCTAGCAAGCGGCTAACCTTTTAGTGACTCCGTATAACGCGTTATTTGTTTCAAACTTCAGGCACACCCCTAACCCCGCCCCCCTGCTCCGCCCCCCGATGTCATCGTCCATCAAAACGTTTCACTGTAGACATCGTCCGATGCCTATTATATTATTAGTATTATTATCTTATCATTATCTTTGTAGTTTTTTCCATTTTTTACAGGAACACTGAAGGACAAAAAAAAGCACCACCACCATTCCTAAGTCAGTAAAATGACTAATTAGCTTCTACATGTTTACCGAGTTTTAATTCAATTACAACTTCTATGATTAAATAATAACTTGATTGTCATATTAAAATGCTTGAAACTGCTTACTGACGATGTTAATAGTGTACTTTTCAGATATTAAAAAGCTGTGACAGTTATATATATATATGCTCTTTCAGTCTGTGCTAGTAAACAAAAAAAATTTACTAGCCAATGGCGATTTAATTGCCAAGGTGTCCGTAGAGGGTTGTCAATTATCTTTACTGGTTCAGGTCTATGCTAAAAGGTTTGGAAACTAGTCAACAATCTGATTTAATCTTAGCTGGAGGAAATATAGCTATACTTTAAGACTGTCTGTAAAGTCCAGTTCACCTCGAAGTGCGTTGTGTTTTGGGAATTAAAAATCCGCCTCCATCTGTCATGTCCTCTTGTATCTTTTATGTATGCATTTTCAGTTATTAGAGAACACAAAGTTAATGTGATATAACAGGTTTTATAAGAGAGCACAAATCTGTCTAATTGTGTATTTCTTTTTAGCAGTGATAAAGCTTATCAGCAATTCATCAAAGCAATTACACACTCGAGCACAAGAGGCCTCTAGGCAGAAAGCAATTTGTTTTCTTTGCTTCTCTTTCACCCCCGTCATGCCCCTTTTGTTATAATATTTACATGGTATTTACATAATCCTCCATTTTATGTCAATACCCTAGAAAGTTAAAGCATGTCATGCCACACACATAACAAACAGGATGAATTGCGATTATTGGCCATCTAGTCACAATGCAAGCCATAACACACCCTAGCCACGCACATGTGACCAACATCAGAAGAAATTACAATATTTTTTAGCATGTAATTTTGCAGATGGTGCTGTGTTTCTATAATTGATTTATAACTGAGTGTTTCGGAATTTGTGAACATTTGGTGTTTTTTTTTGTCCCTAAGTGCTTTCTAGCCATCAGCATCCTTTGGAACAGCTTCAGAAAACAGCGGAAATATAATTGCTGTTGTTTTTATGCTGCCATCGCTGCTATAACTGATGCCATATCAGCAAATGTATGACTTTATCTCTGCCGCAGCGATGCTGTTGCCGTTCTTTCGCTTTAATTCTTTTTGTCAGCACTATCTGAACGACCTTCAGCAGATGTTCACTCGTGTTTACAGAATTTTGAATTCAATGTCATCAGGGTCTAAATGAAACCACAGTGCAAAATGGAGCTGAAGTTAAAGGGAGAGTTCAGCCAAAAATGAAAATTCTGTCCTTTATTTACCCTCAAGTGTTCTAAATCTGTATGAGTTGACATTAAAAGAACCTATTTTGAAGAATGATGATAGCCAAACAGTTGCTGGTAGCCATTGACTTCCATAGTAGGAAAAAAATACTATGGAAGTCAATGGCTACCAGCAACTGTTACCAACATTTTTCAAAATATCTTCTTTGTGTTACCCGACCCTTTCTCGTTAAAATTCAGACTGTATGAATGTTGTGTCATGAAAACAAAACATATTTTCTGATAGTTGCATGTGGGGATATCAAGCGTTTTATTATTGACTGATTTAAAAAATTACTTGGTGGGGGGTGGGGTGGGGGGCAGTGTTTACTTACTGAGAAATATTTGAAGGCAACATGCCATAGTTTTCATCTATTTTATTAATATTTATTATGTAGCATATTTGTTTTGCTACATTCATAAAATTCCACTGATATTGACTACTGAAATGTATCATGACGACCTTGGTGTTCAGTAAAATGTATTTCATATTCACAGGCTTTATAACTGTCTGCTGCTAATACTATTATGCAAATTTATATTATGTTCCTGCAGTTTGTTTTAAAAGGGTTTTTCTATCATAGTTACACTCCATAAGCCTTGACTAGGACATTTTAATTTGTAATACTACACATTATTTGTGCTTTTATGTAAAAAATGGTTTCTTCCTCTTTTACTGAAGGCATGCCTGAGAAATTTGCATATGCTTTGTTTTGTCATAAGCAGCATAAATCTGTATGCGCAACATTCTTGTTCCTTAATTTTGTGCTGTATGTCTTCCTAGAACCTTGTGAAATTCTTGGACCAGAATCAAATTAAGCTGTTTGACGTTTACATATGCAGCTTGACATTTTTATATTGACACCCTGCTGACGGTCATTATGAAATAATTGAACGTGTTCCCAAAAATATCTTCTTGTGAGTCAGCTCATGCCTCCCTTGTGATGCATTGCATGCAGAGCATGAAGTTGCACTAAAGCAATCACTTCTTTGCATGCGCCGCATCACAGGGGAGTTTCCACAGGCATTTTGACTGCAGCAAGGCTTGTGACACTCTTGCAGAAGAAGCTGTCGTGTGAATATGCACCTGTGTGTCTGGACTGCAGATACTACTGCGATCGTCCTACGTTATTGCAGCGCGCCTGTTGCTTAGAAACCGGAGTCTTATAGCTTTGATGAAGATTAGAACAGAACAGGAGTTTAAAAAAAACACCTCAGATATTCGCTCTGCTTCTCAAAGCTTGAGGAACAGTGTTTTATGAGTTAGCGCGTAACTGATTGTTCCCATTTTCGTAAATGAAAGCAGTTAATAATTCGGAAAGACAGAAATGCTTGCAGACGGCTTATTCAATATATCTTGTTTTTTAAATTTTGTTATGTTGATGGTTGTGCTTAGGACATTAAAGAGGTCATATGATGCGATTTCAATTTTTCCTTTCTCTTTGGAGTGTTACAAGCTCTTGGTGCATAAAGCAGGTCTGTAAAGTTGCAAAAACTAAAGTCTCAAATCCAAAGAGATATTCTTTATAAAAGTTAAGAGTCAAAAACGCCTACCTAAAACGCCTAATTCTAACACGCCCACACATATCTACATCACTATGTGGGAAGATTTGCATAACGCCGCCCGAATGTTCACGCAAAGAAAGAAGGCGTTACTTTTATTCTCGCTGTAGTATTGTCGTGAAGGCGCTGTGTGTTTGTGTTCTGTGTGTTTCGTTGTGAAAGCGAAACTACTTTGTTTGGCCTTCCAAAAGAGGATGATATCCGCTTTGTCATGCCTAGAGCTATCTGTGCTGGTCGCTGAGGAAATACAGTACATCAACTTCATGCTGTGGATCGCTGGATCGGCTTTCACCTTGGACGAAGCGGAGTCCAGCCCAGGGGTCGTCACATGTGGTTGCCGCAAGACCGACCGCCGCCGCTCACTATCAGCCCCCCGGGGGGGCCCCCCCCCCCCCCCCGCTCACTCTACTGCCGCTGCCACTAACTCTAGCCCCGGCCTCTCGCTCAACCTCTGGCCGCCGTGTGTGATGCTGCTTTCGTTGTAACATTGAAACTACTTTTGTTTTTGGCCTTCAAAAAAAAGTACACCCTAGAAAAGAGTGGTTGGTATTTACAACACGTTCAAGAACACATCAACCCAAATATCCGATTGTCCCAGCGCCTTTTATGGAGACTGGTTTCCTGACCTGGAAGTACACTACAATTCCAGCTGTTTCTGACACTAGAGTGTTAAGTAGTTTTATGTTTAAAGGATTTGCCACTGATGATTTAAATGCGAGTTTTGGGCAGTGTAGAGCGCTTGTTGTTTGTCATTGTTGTTTGATCACAAATTCAGACATGGTTTTATGTTTTACGCGGCGCGATGCAATGCGTAAAAGACAGTATAAGTCATTATAATCCGTTAATTATGTCCCCACTGGATGCAACAAATGCCTCGCTTATAATGGGTTTGGGTTTTAATGTTTTTGTCTCGTCGTTCTGGCCGGGACAAGGCATCACAATAGGGTAAGGGGCGTAACATTTCCATCACAAGCTTGATGAATTTGGCCAATCACAACGCACTGGAATGCTGGCCAATCAGAGCACACCTCGCTTTTTTTCAGACCGATGAGCTTTGTAAAAACCTACGTGTTTCAGAAAGGCAGAGCATAGAGGAGAAAAACAATAATGTACAGTATGTGGAAAAAAAATTGTTTTTTGAACCTTAAACCACTACACACATTTCATTACACTAAATACACAAAATAATGTTATTTTTAGCAACATCATATGACCCCTTTAAAGGTGGATTATTTACCTCCTGAAAAATAAAAGAAATGCACTCTGGGACTAAAAGCAAGGTTTTGCGGTTGAAATGTGTTTTTTCTATGGAAGTGGAGTGTAAGGAAGGGTTGGTATTGTTTGGAGCGTTGGCTGTTATATTAGTATTGAGGCTTTGCCAGTGTTATTATACTTTAAAACTCAAGAGCAGCCTGCATGCATTGCTCAATAGGAGTCTTAGTGGCATAAAATAGAATGAATAGGCTAAGAATAATTTGGTTTGTATTCAAAAACATAAGTGATTGTCAACCAAGGTCCCTTTTATATCATTTTTTAAATCATTTTCATGAGAATTTGCAGAAAGTGGTTTAGTTATGAGAGTATGACTACTTGAAGAATAAGGTGGAAATGAGCTTATTAAGGACAATTTAAAGTTCTCCATCCAATGTACAAATTCATCCATGAGAAATCTACCTCTGCTCTGTCTTCGGTTTTTCATCTTTGGCTGTTGTTAATTGCGAGTGATCACTATTCAGTCTGTGCGTCTGTTTCAGCTTTTCACCAAAGACATTGTTTTGGAACAGAACACGTTGGCGACATCAAATGAAAATCCAAAACAAGAGCGTTATGCTTCACTCCATTGGACGGTCTTGTCGGAATCCGATGGATTTTTCAAATCCACGACTGAAGGAAGACTCTCCACGTGGTTTAATCTCAAAAGCTCTCTGTCAGAAAGCTTCTGATGCTCCCGGAGTCTCTCAGTCGGCGGTTCAAACCCACCCTGGACTTGGTGCACTCTGGATGCTCCGAGCCTTCGAGGTCTCAAGTGTGAGAGGTCACAGGTCAAAAAGCTACTCGTGAAGAGGCTCTTTTCATAGCAGGGAAACTCTGACGCCACGGTCTATCTCTGGAACATAATGTAGGCCATTGTTCCCACTACACAAAGGTGCTCTCTCTGCTTGTTTGCAGGCCTTTTTTTTTTTTGCTTTTCCTAAGTGAAGACACATGTTCTGCTCCACAGAAGAAGCCAGGGGACTGTGTTTTGGTTGTGGACAAGGGATCATCTGCGGAAGAAGCGCTCTAGCGTCCAAACTATTGAATATACACTATATTTTTCTGAACATCACTATTGCACCCTTGAGCAAGACTGTTAACTCTATTTCTAACTTTTAGTCGCTCTATGAGGACTATCCTTTTAGTAAATATACTACACTGTCAGAAAAATGTGCAAACGGTACCCTCAAAAATATGGCTTTGTACCTTCTATACCTCTAATGAGTGCATATTAGTACCCTAATATATTAAAATACACCGTTCAGGTATAGATAAGGTACAAAGGCGTACCTTTAAGGGTACTAAATATCAAATTTTTGCAAATTGTTTTGTTTAGATAAAGTTGTATGCTAAATTACTAGTTATATTCCATGTTCAATACAAGTTAAGCTCAATCAACAACATTTGTGGTGTAGATTATCATCCTGAAATGAAAATCTACTAATTTTTTCAAGTAGGGGTGTGTGATAGTGACAAAAAATTATATCTCTATATTTTCTGGAATTTTATCAATAACGATAATTAGATAATATTTTGCTGAGTGTGTTATTGTGCTGGTACTTTGGCAGGTTTAGAAGGCCGTGGACAGCTCTCTAGAAATCTCAGAGCTTTGTATTCTTTAGATTGTGGTGGGGAATAGTTTGCAGGAAGTCCGCTAACAGAAATGAACTTTTCCAATAAGTTTAAATAGATTTATTTTTACCTTTATAAGGCCAATTTTTTTTCTAACCTAATTAAATGTATGCATTGTGTTAAAGAATTAAATTTAATCAATAAATTTAAAATAGTAAGATACTATAGGGCTGTTACCAGTCAGTATCAACAAAATTTTTGAACAAAAACAGTTCGACTGTGGCTTTGTTTGAAACTATTTTCATTGACAAACGGACAGCAAAAAAAGGAACTTGGGTAATCAAGCGTGAGACGGAAAATGTTATGCCCCTCACAATGTTGTGGAGTGTGCGGCCGGAGAGCGGACGAGACCTAAAACATTAAAACCAGTTCAAGACGAGGCTTGTTGCCGCACGTGGGGAAGATAAGTAATGATTATTAAAGACTTGTACTGTCTTTTTACGCGTTGCGTTGCATTGCATTGCATCGCGCCTCGTAAACATAAAACTCCGTCTGCATTTGTGATCGGAGAAATTACAAACAACAAGTGCTACTCTACTGCCCAAAACTCGCGTTTGAATAATCAGTGGCAACGAAAAACACAGCGGCTCCCTACGCAAGATGAGGGGAGAGCACCGTCTTAGCATTGCCCGCTGAGCCTGGATAGAGTGAGATGAGCCGAGGATGGAATCCGCTTTCCACGGTGAAAGTTGATGTATTCCTCAGCGACCAGCACAGACAGCTCCAGGCATGACGAAGCAGAGATCATCCTCTTTTTGGAAAGACAAACAAAGTAGTTTCACTTTCACAACGAAGCACACAGTGTCTTCAGGACATGTCTGCAGCGGTCAACACGATACAGCGGAACAAAAGTTACGCTTCGTTCTGGAGTGAACAGTGGGAGGCGTATGCAAACATCTTCCATACATAGTGAGGTAGACATGTGGGGCGCTTTAGAGCGAAGCCGTTTTAGGTAGGAGGCGTGGTTTAAATCTTAACATAAAGAGATAATTCTTTATAAACAGTTTTGAGACTTTAGTGTTTGCAACTTTACAGATCTTCTTTATGCCAAGAGCTTGTAACACTCCAAGGAGAAAGGAAACATTGAAATCGCATCATATGACCACCTTTAACAATTTTGGGGAATTCTAAAGTATTTTAATAGACTAAATCATACAGTCAAAGCGTAAATGTGCTTGCGCAGTAGTCTAACCTACATCTCATAGTGCATGCGTGCACTCTCTGGGTGTGTATTTGTTTGGTTTTTGTGATATGCTCGATAATGTCAAATCGCATGTAGTTTAAACAACAATTACGATATTAAAGTAGACGAACTCTATCGCCACAATATTTTCAAGTCAAAAATCAAGGTGTGGTAGGTCTTACAATCTAAGTGAGGGATTTTTGGAGGACCTAAAAAGCAGAAATGTGAAGTAGAAATGGTATAAAAGCACGTATATACTGATTCTTACAAACTTGTGTATAATTTGAGCTGTAAAGCTGTTAAATCATTACTTTACACGGTATTTTAGGGATTTATGGTGTAAAGTTGTTAGGGTTGAATTGAACTTAACAAAAAGGTAGTCAGCACAGATCATGTTGCATGCGATATCATACAAGTCTTATGGCTATTCTCTTTGGCAACCACGGACTGGTTTTAATGTTTACCAGATTAGCACCATGTATATACTTGCAATGTAAGTGTTTACTCGTAAAGCATGGCGGGACCGGGAAATTAATTTTTGTGGTAATCAACTTGCTTAAAATGCTGTCGGTTCAGCTTGAACCTGAATCACGACCCCCATTGGTGCTAGATTTGATTGCAACTGTTGTAGTTTTTTCAGGAATTCTGCAGTTATTTTGAGTGTAGGATATTTTTGAGTGACGCTGATCTGCGATCTTCTCACCAAGTTATGGAGGTGATGGATCTGACTTTCTGTAAGTACAGCCGAATAGGCATCTGGACCAGAACGGTACGCCTCATCTCCGGCGCCAGCGTGGCTGCTGAGTAGCAGATGGTCTGTGACATGAGAGGAGGGTTTGGAGAGCAGGGACTGAAGCCTGCCAAAGACCCTGGTTCTCCTCGCTGTTAGGACCGACGCATTCAAACAAACACACACAACACAGTGGAGACCATCTTATTTGTATCTACACATGCTTACAAAGGCTTCTCATTCCTTTGGGATTATCCAGGCGTACGCCAACAGGGCCCCTGGTTTGCCCAACGGCGGGCGCCACTTGGTTGGATACAGATCCCCGTGACGCAGGCTGAACCAGAAGGGCATGACTGCCGTACAATCCGGAAGGGATATTCACACAGTTCTGGCTCTTCTTCACGGACACACCCCCGTCCCCCAGCGTTAGTACGGTCTTGGAGAAATGGAGTGCGCCATATGTGGGAGCAGGATGTAGAGTAGTTCCACAGCATGTGCTGTAGAGCATATATCATCACTGCCTACAGCTCCCACACCGAACAGCTAATTGGAGTTGCATGTCCTGTTTGGGGACTTCAGACCTGCACAAGTTAAATTGAATTTATTAATGGCAATTCTAGAACAACGCCGTGTCACAGTTTTTCGCTAATACGTCAGTCAACTTTCAAGGACATCCTTTTTTTGGCTCGGGGAAACAGCTCTTTACCTACTTGTCTCTGCTTGAGGCAGGAAGTGTGCATTGAGTCGAGGTTGTGTTAGTAAACTCTGCTCAGCTTGTTTTCCTCATGGTTTGATGGATCTGTTTGGAGTACCGAGCACTCGGCTGTCGCTTTTGGCTCTTGTCACACATACACGCACGTTTTTTCCCATGAGCACTTGGTTTTTGAAGCAAAGGCCACTAGGACCATCCGAAGCACTACTGTAAGTGATACTCTTGGGTGCGGAAGAATACCCCTGTTTTAGGGGGACTTCCTTCATACCTAGCTGAATGATGCGTAGAGCAATCGGGTTTTGGGTTGAAAAAAGAGTTCTTTGCAAAATCCCTCCAATCCCCCCCCCCCCGCACCCCACCGATTTCCTTCCCACCCCCGTCCCCCCCTCTCCCCCCCTCCACGCTTTTACAAGCTACTCTTTCCAGCAGTTAACTGTTACGTGAGCTGGGGTGATTGAACACAATCAGATCTCTCTCTCATACATACTGCTAGAAAGCCTGATTCATTTGAGTGAATCGGTTAATTCTAAACGGTTCTCTTTTTATATAGTGTTGGAAAGTCTGATTCGTTTTAGTGATTTGGTTAATTCCAAATGGTTCTGTCTATCATACGTAGTGTTGGAAAGTCTGATTCACTTTAGTGAATCGGTTCATTCTAAACTGTTCCTCTCTCTCATATGGAGCTTTGTAAAGTCTGATTCATTATACTGAATCGCTTCATCCTGAACGGTTCTCTCTCTCTCATATAACGCATTGGGCATTCTGATTCATTTTAGTGAATCGGTTCATCCTAAATTGTTCTATCTCTCATATAAAGTTTTGAAAAGTCTGAATAATTTTATTGATTCGGTTCATTCTAAATTGTTCTATCTCTCATATAAAGCATCTGGGAAGTCTGATTCAATTTAGTGAATTGGTTCATCCTAAAATGTTCTATCTCTCATATGAAGTATCGGAAAGTCTGATTCATTGTAGTGAATCGGTTCATTCTAAACTGTTCTATCTCTCATATGAAGCATTGGAAAGTCTGAATCATTTTAGTGATTCAGTTCATTCTAAACGGTTCTCTCTCATATGGAGCATTGGAAAGTCTGATTCATTATAGTGAATTGGTTCAGCCTAAATGGATCTTTTTCTCATATGCTGGATTAGTTAATGTATCTTATGTTATATTGTTATGTTACATTGTATTATTGTACAAATTATATTGTACACTCTAAAAAATGCTGGGTTTCAACCCAATGTTGGGTCAAATAAGAACTAACCCAACTGTTGGGTTAAAAAGATCATTTAAAAATGTAACCAAAATTTAACCCAACAGTGGGGGTAGTCCAATTGGACCCAACATTGGGTGAACACCACAGCATTTTTAGTTTTAGAGTGTAGCTAACCTTAGCTAACTAATTATGATTATGTAGCTTGTTTGACATTGATATGCTACTTGTAGTAGCTTTTTGTTTCTGTTTCTGTTCACTGTTTCTTTTATGTTAGTTTAGCCTATATTTCATTCATACCAACTGTGGGAGGTCACTGTTTACATAAGACCTCTTTATCTATATGTACACACTATCTCTGATTGGGTTATCATGTTAAGCACAAGCCTGGTTCCTGCATAACTACATCTGTCAGTGTCCAAACCTTGACAAGACCAAGGTTTTACAGAGGTCAAGCCTTTTACACAAAGAGAAAGCTTGCATTTTAACTATTTTCTAGGTTTGAGATCAAACGAAGTGGGTGCAGGACCATTAACTAATCCTCTTTGCAAATCTCGACGATTCTTTCATCCAGTTGAAAGAAAATTAATTTAACCCACCTCAGCTAAAATAGCTTTGCTTAATGTGATTTAGTGTGAACTAGCGGCCAGTTTCGGCGGGTTATAAAGATTGTAAAATCTAATAGCAACTTTCCAAGAGCTGTTTTGTGGGTGTCACGTGGGGGTGGAGCGGAGGCCTCAGGAGTGGAGTGTTCGCTCGGTTACTTTACAGCTTTTGCTGATGACTATGGGTGTCCACCTTCAGCACTAAACAGAAATGTGCTTCAAAACCGATCGTTTTGTAAGATATTGCATTAAAGAAGATCCATGCGTTTATCACACTACCGAGCCAACATGAATGGATCCTCTTCACGAACGCGCATCGAGCCAAAATCTGCCCCGGACAGCAATTCACTTTTAGATTTTTATCATCGTAATCCTAGGTTTGGAAACCTGCCATTGTGCAACAGGCCGCGTGTTATTGTGTAAGCCCCCCATATTGCTCTAGGCAATTTTTTTTAACGGTCGTCTTTGGTCAGAGGCCATGTTTGTGAAGTGATTTGGAGGTGGTTCTCCCCTTGATTCCTGCAGACGGCAACAGGAGAATGGGTGTCCTTTGGCAGAACCAGCTGGAGCTGAGGGAACAAGGCTTGGCACCTCACTGTGAATTCACTCATTGTCCTTCTCTTTGTTTGTGTGTGTGATGGTGGATTGTGTGAATTTTAAGGCCACAGTTTTTTTTCCTTCTCTTTTTGTCCTGGTTTCAAAGAGGTGTTCATTTCAGTTTTGTTTCTTTGGTAGAATACAATTAGAAAAGGCTATTTTCAGTTGTTTTATGAATGTGACCTTGGATAGTTTGCTTTTTTTTTTGTTGAATTGCTGCTTGGGTAAATTCTATCATGGCAAACAGTATTTTTCTTACTCTTTAGAAGGTTATTCAGGTTATTTACATACAGACGTTTTAAAGGTACAGTAGCAAAAACAACAGCCTGTTTTATTGAGAATAATAGTAAGTGGGACAGAAAAGTGGTCTACATAACCAATGCCAATCAGTCTGTATGTAAAGAAAGCTTGACACACATTATTTAATGGTGGGATGGCTTTTTACCATACAACTAAACTTTCAGGCTTATATTTTCATATCTTCAGTATGGATGCGCAATATTAAAAATCTGGTCGAGTTGATTTCATGTTGTTGCTGATAACTAAAAAATTACATTTTTAAAACATGCATACATTTATTTTTTTGTCTTATTGTTTATTTATTCAAAAATCATTCTTTCAAGAGGTCCTTGATGCCCTTTGTCTTTCACGTGAATACTTTCTCTTTGGCGTGTTTCCACGCTCTTGGTGATAAAGAGCTAGAAGAGGACGCTCGATAGATCTGAATGGACAGTGGACACGGAGTTAGGCACAGATAAGAGGAGAGAAGAATCCTAAAGTCTCAAATCCAAAGGAGATTCTCTTTATAAAAATAAGTTAAGAAGTCAAAAAACCCAAAACGCCTACATAAAACGCATCGTCTAACAGCCCCCACCAGTATCGACGGCATATGGGGAAATATTAGCATAATGCTGCCCAATTGTGCACGTAAAGAAAGGTGGCGTGGTTTCAGGAACAGCAGTATTGTTTATGCAGCCATGTCAGGGAGACGCTGTGTTTCAGTGCGAAAGCAAAAGCACTTTATTTGGCCTTCCGGAAGTAGATGCAATTAGGAATCATTGGTTAAGATTTATTTACAACAGAACAGCACAACCCAGATGTTCGAATTTGTGCAAAACATTTTATGGACGACAGTTTTTTGAAACTAGAAGAGTACAAGGCTGGCTGTGCACAAAGGCCATTTCTATATAAAAAAAAAGAAAAAAAAAGGGTACATTTTGACTTTGCTATGACAATCTGGTGCTTTTGAATCAGCGACTAAGTATGTTTTGCTATTAGTTTAAGTATTTGCTATTGACTGTTCAAATGCGGAGTTTTGCGCAGCGCAGAGTAACGCGTTGTGTGTGTGGTGTGTGTGTGTGTGTGAGGGGAACAGGGTCAAATCACAGGAGAGTGAATGCCTGTCAGAAATATAGCAGTCAGCTGTCTTAACCGTGGCTTGTGTACTGCAAATACATATTCATCACTGTGTCTGTCACGCGACGCTGTTGCCCTTTCGGGCTTGAAATGATGGTAAAACTAACAACATTATTAAATGTCTTGATATTTACTTCGAAAGCTGAAGCTCGCGATTATGGTAAGGGGTGTTACATTTCCGACGAGTGCTTGTGGTGTTCGTCCAATCACAATGCGCTGGGTCAGCTGGCTAATCAGAGCAGACTGCGCTTGTCAAAGGAGGGGGCTTTGTTGAAAACTACGTGATTGAGAGAGGCGGGGCATAGAGGACCTACAATAATGTACAGTATTTGAAAAATAATGTGTTTTTTTTTACATTAAAGCATGTCAACATATTCTGTTACACCAAATACACAAAATAATGATCTTTAAAATAGCATCATATGACTCCTTTAAAATTATATACTTTTTTAAAAATGTGCTATTTTATTAATTTGTTCATTTTTTTTTTAAAGGACAAAAAAATTATTATAAACAAGTAAATGTGTGTATGTGAAGTTTTAGCTCAAAAATACCCACAAATGAAATTGACGTTTTGGGGTATAGCAAAACGGCAGTGTTTGGGTTGTCCCTTTAAATGAAAATGAGCTGTTGCTCCTGCCTCCCTTTTCAGAAGAGGGCGGAGCTTCAAGAGCTCATGCTCCGGTTTTACAGTTTAACTGGTGGTGACCATGTTACCGACTTCACATTGCTTCCAAATGCAATTTGTAACTACCACATTCCTATTTACGATCATTCTGGTAGCATGTGAAGGCAGCATCAGTGAAAGCAGGCAGAGACGATGGTATCTTTAGCAACATTATTAGCCTTACAGAGTGCCAAGAAGCTGTTTTGGAAATCAAAATATGACGGGTGATGCTTACTTTGTCTGGAGTCTGGACGTTCGCGCACGAAGCGTTGGTATCGATCCCTCTTTCATAAGAAATCTTTGCACAACTCCAGCGCTGAACTGACCCTCATTTGTGAGGCAGTCCGGCGTAAAATGATTAGCACAAACATATGACTTTTCCGGGTTTGTTTTCCCGGGACATTTCCTTTGAAAATGACATTTAATCAGTGTGTCCTCAGCAGTCTATGGAGACTCCTATGTTCGTTGGTGCATCACGAAACACAACACTTTCTAATGCCTCTTTGGCGCTGACATTGTATCCAGCAGCTACAGCAAGAAAACAGTAATGACGGACTGCTGCTTCTCACCCAGGGTAGGGTCTATGCTAATAGGGCAGAGAGCATCACAAATGGACGGGACTTTCCCTAGTATGATGTTCATAGTAGGGAGAAATCTGGAAGCCGCTAATATTGGCAAGACGTTTAGGAGATTATTGGGATTATTAAAAAAAATGAGTGGGTGGATTTTTACCATTATAGGCTGGTTGTTTTCAAACACCTTATTAAAGTAATTTTTGCATTCTATGCACCTGAAGGTGAGGCACAAATTCGCCTCTGGAAAAATCTGTTGTATCTAGTGCTATTACTTAAAGATGTTGCTAAACTAATCTAAAATCCACATTTAATTAATATTTTTACTCATAACAGTCATTCACATAATGACGATGATTATCTAGCCCCAAAGAAATTGTTCATTCAGACGAATGTTTTTGGTTGTAATTTATTGAATTCTGCCACTAGAGCAGAGCAATATGTGTTGTTCTTTACACTGGTGCAGATATCTCCGTATCCATGATTAACACATATGCGCTTCCTGTGATATGGAAAATTCGGCATTCCATTGCACGTTGTCACAGAGTTGGTAGACTGGGGGTCCTCTTTCTGTCCACAGTGTGTGTTTTTTAGGTTTCTACACTCCTCTTTATCCGGAATATAGCGGCTCTTGCTCAGACTTTGGTGAAGGCATCTGTTGGGAGTAGAAAAATGAGATCAGTGATGATCTGAGGTCATTCCATGCATTAGGTCGTGTTAGAAGTTTAGCTTGGGAGGCTGGACGGAGATCAGGGACGCAGATCTGACATTCTTGAAGGGAGCCATTGCTGCTGATCTTGTTTGCTCTGTATTGCTGGTTACCACAATTCTCAATACCTGCCATGTTACCGGGATTGAGGGGCTGGTAGTGTGTATGTACAGAAGCAAAATATCTATGTGATGTAAATACAGTCTGTATGTATGTTTACCTTTATTTTAAAGAAATTGCCTGCATAGAAGGTTCTGTGTTTTATTGCAGTTAATTATGCGTGTATGATGGGATTATTTACATCAAAATTAATTTATAATTTATATTTACAGATAATTATATTCAAATTTATTATTTTATTTTATGCAATTATTGTAGCTGAATACACTATATTAGTATACCGTGTATAAACTGAAAATAGTCTTGGTTCAAAGACGAGATTGGTGTTGCATCAAAATGAACTTTACAAAAGTGAGTTTATCATATTACACAAAAAAGACAGCGTAGTAAATGCAAGTAAAAGTGTCTACTTTAAGGTTTCAAAGAACTATTGAGGAAAATATAAGGGCAAAATATGGGTGAATACATGTGCAGTCTTAATTCAGGAGCATACATATTTTTATGTAAAATGAAAAACATACTTATTAAAATATATTAAAGAAAAAGGGATCATACAAAATTTCCTATATTTAAAGTATTAAAAACTTCTTGTGACAAATGGGTAAAATGTGGGTCGAAGGCTAGTGCAGAAGATGGTAAAGATTAAAAGGATTAAAAATTTTTTTTGTTTTTATTGATCTAATGAGATTGTTCTAAATATGCCTGACAATATTTTTTGATATATGAACTATTGTTATAATGAATGACATTTTAGTTGGTGTCTTCTGTAAATCATGATGAAAATTTATGATAGTCATTATGTTTTGCTCAGAAAAATAAAATTCACATTCTAATTAGTGTTAATTTTGTCAGCTATTTTCATTTTAGTTAGTTTCGTCCCGGCTAAAAGTCATTGTTGGTTTTTATATATTAGTCAAAAACCCCTTTAATCCTATTTTATTTTTAGTGGATAAGGCCTGGTTTCATAGACAGGGCTTAGACTAAGCCAGGATTAGGCCATTGTTCAGTTAGGACATTTAAGTAATTTTTTTATAAACGTGCTTAGAAAAAAACATTACTTGTGTGCATCTTGAGACAAAACAAAGCTACTGAGATATTTTAAGATCAGTCAGTGCAAGTTTATTTCAGTTAAAACGGCTCAGACTTCCATTTTAGTCTGTGACTAGGCTTAAGCCTTGTCCGTGAAACCGGGGGTATACGTCTCAACATTTTAGTCTAGTTTTAGTCAAAGAAAACCTGAAGTGTTTTAGTCAATGAAAACTTGACATTAATTTTAGCAATAAGATAATTATTATTTAACCGTACATTATTAATTTTGGCAGCTCGGGGATTTAATAGTCTTAGTCGTTACTCAAAGCTGGACATTTTTTAGTTATCATATTTAAGGACAACGTCCTGTTTTGTTTATCAATGAAATGTATGAGCATTTTAGTCAGGTTTTAGTCAATTAAATCTTAGTCACATTTTCGTCATTCTGTATAATGGTTAAACTGATAAAAAATATTTTTTTCTCAAAATTATAATCGTAATGATTGTTGTTATTTGAGAAATGTACTTTTGCATTTCAGATATTGCAGTTTCACCAGTAAGCACAAATCAATAGATTGTGGACTCATGGTGTATTTTACCTCATCTAGTGTTCTGATTTATTATAGGCTTTTTATTATGTAATTTAATACCAAAGACTTATGCAATCTCTCTGTTTACATTATGAAAACAGCTAAAACAAACGAAAAATATTATAACAGTGAAATTCCTAGTAATTCCACTAATTCCATAATTGCAATAGTCTATTTCTCTATTAAAACAACAGCGGTTGAGTAAGTGCATTTATTCAGCGATCACAATCGCAAACAATACAGTCGAGATCTCATGACAGAACACAGACCGGCTGAATGACGCTTTCATTTAGATCGCTAAACTCCAGCTTGTTTGTTTTTCAGATCATCTGCGGCGGCGCTTCAGCAATGAGGAGAGAGCGTGAGCGCATGGTTGCCAGATTGCTTAAAAAAAGCAAAACACACCAGGCGGAAAATGTATGAATTTAACAGCGAAACTGATTATGAGATTAGAACTCTTCTGGCAACCGCACTCATGAAAGCTCGCGTAGTAGAGGCGTGTAGAGCAGTCTACAATAACATTTTGCTTTCCTTTTTTGATGAAAATAAAAAGAGGTTTTTGGTAAAGTTTTTCTTTTTGAATACATTTTAGTCTCGTCTTATTTCGTCAACGAAATTGCATGTTGATATAGTCTTAGTTATCGTTTATTGACCTTGTCGTCTCGTCTTAGTCATGGGAAAAAAGCTAGTCAACGAACGTTTTTCGTCATAGTCTTCGTTAACGAAATTAACAAGAATTCTAAGTATGGCAAAAAAAAAAAATCTGTTTATTTGAAATAAGATGTATTAAACGTTGATTATTTGGTTGCTTTAAACACCCTTTAATCACATGTAATTTTAAATGTTATAAAATGTTAAATAATAATGAATATTAATATTTGTATTATATATGTAGACGACGACTTTCATGTAATACCACATACTTTTATATAAATGAAAGAATGTATTATAAAAGAATATTTAGTACGTTTTTATTATTATTATTATTATTTCTGTGTTTTCTGCATTTTATGACATTGCAAAGTCTTCCAAATGAACAAATGTTGTGAAGTGAAGTGGTAACCCCTGTTGAGTGTGAAGGGAGCAAACAGTAAGGACCCTGTCAATCGGAGCGCAGCCTCTCCATCAATTTGATTCTTTTCAGTTTGTCAGGAAGTTCAGTCCCAGTGTTATCCTCATCTGTAATGTTCTCCTTTGCTCTGAGTTCACAGCTAAATCCTATTTAATGCTTGCTGAGAGAGGTGTACATTACTTCTGATTGTGGATCTGCAGTTTTCTTCGTTTAGAGGCAAAAGAGCATAGTTAGGGGAAAAAAACTGGTCCTTTGTCAGCATTCCCGATATAATACGCTGACAGCTGTTTGGGTCAGAATGTGTCATTTTAATAACTGCATTGATGAATGTTGTCATTCTGTTGAAAATTAGTTTTAAAATACATTACTGAAAGATTCGCTTACTAATCCAGTACAGTCCACCAGCCTCATTATATTAAAAAAAGCAGAGTTTTAATTAGTTTTTTGCTCGTTCTTCATGTTTGGCATTGACAAAAAGCCAAGAGAAATAATGTTGCCTTGAAAACCTGTTACAAATTGGCTCTGAAAATATCATAATGAAAAACTGAGAGGTTGGTTGCTTTTGGTTTTTCTCTAGCACTGCTCACCAGTGTGTCGAGTTTAGAAAATGCAGAATAACACGTTACATAAGAATACCTGCTGGCAAAAAAACATCATCAGCAAACACAAAAACACGCTGAGAGGCAAACACAAATCAACAACTCCTAGAAAAGGGGGAGAATTTCTCAAACTCGCAAAATTATATCCTGGAGGTTACGTGCGAATGAGCCAAGTGACATGTTTGCTGTCATAAATATGAATGAAGTTTCTGATGGTACCCTGTTTAAGGAAGCTGTTACTATGGAGACGTTGTAACAAGAAGGTCATTAGAGAGCTGCATTGCTGATGTGCACGGCGTTTGGAGGCAGAGCGAGGCACGCGGCTGTCATCCGTCTCTGCTTTTCTGTCGTTTATGGCTTTAGAGCGGTTTATCAATCAACAATTGATCTAGTTGAGTGTGGACTAATTAGATGAGTTGGTTTTCTCAGCCTGCTGATATAAATCATTAGCCAGTCAGGCAGATTTTTTTTCTCCGTAAGGAATGTTTGCAATTAGCAGTGTTTGCAGAAGCAGGCATCTCTAGTCGTATTGCTTTTGTTTTGTGTTCTGCCAAATATTAAAACTCATCATGTGTTATTTGTGCAGCAGACATGAATGATGGTGCAAATCATGGGACTTATGTTGAATGAGTGACCCATGACATGTATAGAGATGTACCAAAATATCCAGTCATCTTATCATATTATTTTTCTTTACCATTGCAATCAACTTAGTAATATTGAAGCAACCCATTTATTTATATATTATTTATATAATAAATAATTTAAGTATTTAAGTATTTTATAATTTTTATATTTGTTTTTTTAGCAATCCTTTAGTGATACTTTTAGCACCCAACACACAAGAATTTTGAACGCAAGCATCTTCAGAAATTATACACTAGTTGCATGGATTATTTGAGTCTCATGATAAATTATATTGGAGGGGCTGTATATATTGGCTGCTATTTAATTGACGTTCATTATGACATCATAATGGACTTTATAATCGGTAAATATTGTATAATTTGTCTCTTATACTAGGCAGTGAAATATATTCCATTAATCGGTGCTTAATTAAAGATGTTAATCTGTGAATGTAAAAGAATACATTAAAAGAGTTCATTGCGGTGCTGGGAATAAAAAGGAAAGCGCTCGCCTTCCACAGACAATTATCTGTGGAAAGGCAGATTGTAAAGGGTCAAGAGTATCTCAGTGGGTCAAGTGTTCTGTTAAATATCCAGGGGGTCGCTGGGGCACCACGGATTGTTGACTTAGTAGTGGAATATCGGATGGTCTCACGTACCTCAAAATACATGAAGCTGAAGCCACAAATCTCTTCATCATCGAGTCTCCTTGTCAAAAGACGACCTGTAATCAATAGATCGAATTCATTCAAATCTAATAAACTAACTTTATCATTGAGTGTGTTGCATATTCCCAAATGTGCGGACTGGAATATCCGTCTTGTCATCTTTCACAAAACAGAGGAAATAATAAAATGCAGCTTCCATTGTGTCAGCATTCTGCATGTCTCTCTGCGTCTGCTGTGATGTTTTTCACTAGTACTTGTAGCAGTTGGAATGAATGGATGCTGCTTCAGCTATGCAGGAAGCTGGCAGGAGAAATGCTACATTCAGCAACGCCAGCCTTGAGCTTTTTCAAATGCATTATGCACTTCCTTTTCTCATCCGCTTACTGTAATAAAATAAAATAAAAAATCAACCCTAAAAGCGCTTATCTGTTAGAAAAGGAAGAATGTGAAAATGGAGGGCATTGCCTTCACTTCTAAAGCTTAATGACTGATGATTGCTAATAATTATTTGAACAGACATTTAAACCACAGTTTAAACTTGAATCTTGTGGCTTGGAGGAGAGGTGTTATTACTTTTTTTTTTTTTTTTTTTTTTTGACATCTCACGTGCTATTTCCACATGGCGGAGGTAAAACTGTGAAATCTAGATTGAAAATTGAAAGTGGGCCCTTTTGAAACTAACAGTAAGAGACCATAGCTCCCATTTTTATTTTATTTTATAAATTTATTTTTATTTTAAAAATTATTTAATTTATAAATAAAATTTTTTATGCATATCTTTTGTTGTAGTGGGAATAAACAACAACCAGTTTATTTTGTATTATTATTATTGTAGGGAGGTAAGATCACGCAACCCCGATTCGATTGCACGATACTGATTTCAGATTATTTTTTCACGATTTTTCTAACAAAATTCGATTAAGACACAAAATTCATAAATGAAAAAGTGTCCCTTTTATTATTGCTGGACAAATGACTGCACCTTTCTTTGTGAAACTGAAATAATACTAAACTGAAATTTTAAAACAAACCATAAATCTAATCAAATAAATAAGACAAAAAAATCTCTTTATATTAACAAAGGCTACCTGTGCTCTTTCCATTAAAAATTTGAGGAAACCACTGCATCTGAATCACAATCCAAACAAAGATGCTACACACATGCAACACGAGCAGTTTTTAAATCTAAATTAGATTGCATAATTTGAAAATTTAAAGCAAAAACAGAATGCTCTGACTTTAGATTTGTGAAACTATACTACATAAAATATAATTGAACGAAACAAAAACAGCAGAAGCTCTGAATGAAAACGCAATTTCACTCTCTGACAGCAGGTGGAGCTTATGGAACAGCAGCGATACAGCGTTTCATTGGTTACCGCTGTTACACAAAGCAGAGCAGTGCTTATGAACGCTGCTTTATATGAATTATACAGAGACGCGTAAAGAAAACTTTTAACTTTTTTTAAAGGACGTATAAGACAGTCAGTTCCCCTCAGAAAAACATTCATATAAAATCCCATCCCCAAATGTATCGCGATTCGTTTAACATCTCAACCGATTTGAATCGTCAAATATTTGAATCGATTTTCAACCAGCTCGCAGTTAATCGTACATCCCTAATTTATTTATTTGCATATCTTTGTGTTATTGGGTATAAAACAACAAACCATTGTATTTTGTTTTGTTTATTTAATTTTATTTTTTAGCAATCTTTGGTTTTATTGTTTATAAACAACCATAGCTATTTTTATTTTATTTGCATAATCTTTTGTTTTGTGTATAAACAACAACCATTTTATTTTTATTTTGTTTATTTTATTTATTAGCATAATCTTGTTTTATTGTTTATAAACACCATAGCTATTTTTATTTTATTTGCATAATCTTTTGTTTTATTGGGTATAAACAACAACCATTTTATTTTGTTTTGTTTATTTAATTTTATTTTTTAGCAATCTTTGGTTTTATTGTTTATAAACAACCACCAACCACATTTTTCCACAGGAAAATGTTTAAAAAGGTATAATGATATAATGCGTATTTTCATTTAATTTTATGTGTGAAGTGTATTACAAATGAATTGCTTATATCACATATTTTAATGTGTTGAGTAAAATGCAACTGGACAAACAAGGGAAATGGAACAGAGTTAGGGTAAGACTGAAGTATTTGAGGCATATAAGGCTCCAGATTGGTTGCTATTAATGGAGGTGATATAAAATGTCACATTTTAAGAAGTCATATTCGATGACTGGTGCATAACATTTATTCCTTTGAATGCTTGTCTGAATTACATCTGCGCATGAGCATAAAAAGCAAAAACAAATTTATTGTGGTATGACTTTATGAATATTACTTCCCAGGATCGAGTTACTATTAGAGATAAAAATTGTAAACCATGCAGCAGTCAGCTAACAGTATTCCATCAGATGTAACATAGTCCACTGAGGAACAATTTCCACTCATTCGTGCTATGGGAGAGGAGAATTGTATTAAAACTTGTTAAATCATTCTTAAACGGGTAGCAAAGCTCGGTCCTAGAGAGCGCAGTCCTGGAGAGCTTTAGCTCAAACCTGAAAAAATAACCTGCCTATAAGCATTAGTAAATCCCTGAGCTTGATTAGCTGGTTGAGGTGTGTTTGATTAGGGGTGGAGCTGAACTCTGCAGGACTGCGGCGCTCTAGGACCGAACTTGCCTACCCACGATCTAAAACCAACAACATAAACCTATACCTTGTTAGACCCTATGACCAGAGTATAGATCCGAATCTGAATTTCTGATTCTCATGTCATGGGATATGCTAAAAAAACCTTCAATGTCTGTTTATTAAGCATCTGATTAAAAAAAAAACAAATGACCCCAATAACTAGTTAATTATAGACAATCTTGAATCTCCATATTCTGTCAAAGATACTCGAAATAGGGTAATATACTCAAAACTAGTTCCTTCTTCGAGATGAAATGGAGTCTGTGATTCCATAAGGATTTAGACCGGATCATATTACGGAGACTCTTTTATCATCTGATCGTGGTTGTATCTCTATATTAGTGTTACTGGATCACAGTGCTGCATTTGACATTATCAACCATAACGTTCTTTTGAATAGACTAGAAAATTATGTTGGCATTAGTGGAATTACATTGGCATGGTTCAAATCATGCTTATCTGACCATTATCAATTTGTAGCAGTGAATGATGAGGTATCATACCAATCAAAAGTGCAGTATGGAGTACCTCAAGGCTCAGTACTAGGACCGTTGCTTTTCACGCTTTTTATGTTACCCTTGGGAGATATCAGGAAACACGGTGTTAGCTTTCAATGTTATGCTGATGATACTCAGCTCTAAATTTCTTTGCGGCCCGGCGAAACATAGCAATTTGAAAAACTAACGGAATGCATAGTTGATATAAAAAACTGGATCACTAGTAATTTCTTACTACTGAATTCTGAAAATATAGAGGTGTTAATTATCAGATCAAAAACCTCTGCATGTAATAACCTAAAAAACGATCTAACACTTGATGGCTGCTTTGTTAATTCCTCTTCATCAGTTAGGAACCTAGCTGTGCTATTTGATAGCAATCTTTCCTTTGAAAAACACGTTTCTAGCATTTGTAAAACTGCAATTTTCCATCTCAAAAATATATAATATACAGGGGGTCGGAAAGTATTCAGACCCCCTTAAATTTTTCACTCCTTGTTATATTGCCATTTGCTAAAATCATTTAAGTTACATTTTTTTACTCATCAATGTACACACAGCACCCCATATGGACAGAAAAACACACACAGCCTTGTTGACATTTTTGCAGATTTCTTAAAGAAAAACTGAAATATCACATGGACCTAAGTATTCAGACCCCTTGCTCAGTATTTAGAAGCACCCTTTTGATCTAATACAGCTATGAGTCTTTTTGGGAAAGATGCAACAAGTTTTACACACCTGGATTTGGGGATCCTCTGCAATTCCTCCTTGCAGATCCTCTCCAGTACTGTCAGGTTGGATGGTAAACGTTGGACAGCCATTTTTAGGTTATCCAGAGATGTCAATTGAGTTTTTAAACCCCTCTGGGGTCTGAGGGTGTTTTGGGCCCTGGAGAAGTTTTGACATGTCCTGACATTTGTGCTTTTTTCAGTTGCTAATAAACATTTTAATGACTAAGTTTAGTAGCACCATAATCAGCACAAACTGGGCTACAATAATATGTGAGCAGCATGTGTGTATGTGATTGTGTTTTTGAGAAAATAACGTTTATGCGTGCTTAGTGAAAAAATAATTTTTAAAGTCACTGAAATAAGGCCATAAAAACATGACATGAAACACATAGGGTTAGCAAAAGGGAGGCTGGGGGTGGATGGAAGACAGATCTTGAAGTCTAGATAAGTGTTTTCATCAGAATGATGTGAAAATCATCTTGTTTACTCACTCACAGAAAACAATATATTGATTTAAATTTTCTAAGACACTTTTTGTGTAGAAAAGGAATATGCGAGGGGGCGTGAATGATCATGTATACTGATGTGATTCACACCTGAGAAGACAAAGGCCTGCATAATGAGTTGCATAATGAGCTGTCAGGTGTGTGATTGAGAGGGAATTGCTACAAGAAATAATGTGAGGAAAAAAGAATTGTATATATTTTTTGTTTGTAGTTTATTTAGAATATATATAACTATCACATCATTTTGGGAGTGTGTGCATCACATGGTCTTAGCTGTGGTCCAGGCTCTTGTGCGGGGCAGGAATCTCAGAGCCTGTGGAACATGTCAGCGTCAGTCTCTGGTTTCCATGACCAAGTGGGCTGCTTATTTGCTTTGGCTCTCTTTGCAACAGGTTCTTTTGCACTGTTATTCTCACATCTGAAATAAAAAAGCAAGCATGCTGTTTACACAAACTCCATTATTAACATTATTATGATGTTCACTGATAATAGTACTAATTTATCTAAACAAAGAACAAAATTAACAATAGCAAACATATTTTACACGAAAGTAAAATCAAATGAAAGTAACATCTGTAAAATAGTGAATGCACACTTACTCTAAAATTCTGAATGGAGTTGAAAACTGAACGAGTGCCCCCTTCCTATGAGAGATGCAGGTGAAGGCAAGAGTGGTGTACTCCCCACAGTACCTTAGTATAGTATACAGACTCATGAGAAAAACAATGGCAATTCTTACCTTTTAACCACTATCAACCACAAATAAAGTAACACATAGTTCGGGAATAATACAATACTTACTGTGCACTTACTCATGTGATTTTCCCGCGAACTCAAAACGACCCGACGTGCGGTGTGCCCTTTTGTGCAGATGCCGGGATGCAGCAACAGTAACCGTCAAACAGACGAAAATTAAAACGTTTTCAAACATGTCAGCGTCATTATCCTAAGACCGGTATAGCACATCAAAATATTGACACCAGCGGCAGATAATCATGAACAGAAGCTTAGTTACATTCATAAACACAAACATGCTTTGCATGTAGGCCTATACAATCCAAAAAATATAGTTATAAACATATATGGCTATATACATGAACAGAGAATATCCCATCACAAGTTTTGACTAATCATTCTTACTGACACTAGGCTAGTAACATTATAACTCATATAACTTTTATATCATATTTCTGTCTGTTACAGAACATAAAAAAACATCCTGGCATCATGAAATTTAGATGTGGTGAATGAAACTTCATAATGTTTCACATGATTATACATTTAGTCAGGAATTATAATTTGGAGAAAGTCTAACTAGTAAAATAAGTGTACAAGTTATGTGAAAACTAGTACAAGTAGGTTAATAAAAAAGACTTACTCATGTTTTTCCCTGAGGT
>JADLZN010004935.1:0-60000 GCA_018155175.1 Sinocyclocheilus anophthalmus
AAAATTAAGTTTTTGATATATTTACAGTAGGAAATTTACAGTGATTAACATGATCTTTACTTAATGTCCTAATGATTTTTGGCATAAAAGAAAAATCAATAATTTTGACCCATACAATGTATTTTTGGCTATTGCTACAAATATACCCCAGCGACTTAACACTGCTTTTGTGCTCCAGGGTCACATATGATCTTTGAACTTTGCATGAGGGCGAAATATTTCTCTAAGCAGATTTCGCATCGGGTTCAAGTTGGTCACACATTTTCACCGTTCTGACCAACAGAAAGCTGCTTGGGTTGAAAGTGACTCTGCGAGACAATAGACCTTTTTTTGTCTGCAAACTGCACCTTAAATGTAAAGCATCATCTCCTCTGTTAGCGACTTGCAAACATTTTCTCCATTCGATTTTATTTAGGATGCAGTACCACACATTTGACAAGAGCATTTTGTTTCAGAAATACACACCATGTTTCTGTAACTGCCTACGTCAAGGGAAAGCGAACCACAATAACATGCTCTGGCTAGGCTCCCTGAACAGATTATGAGTTACATACCATAAAGGCAATGCAGAACCAATAATAAGAATTTCAGATTTTCAAACAATGAGAGGAGAGCAATTGACATCTCATGAGGCACTATGAGAATACAGATTCATTACATCCAAGGTGGGACTTCAGATAAATGGCAAACTCATCCTTCTAGGTGGAGCTCTCCCCTGAGGATAAAGACGTGCATTTATACAGTCAAGGGATCTTGTTCGCAGCTGCTTTGGTTACCACCACCCTATTGCCCTTTCCACCCAATTTCACCGTCACCCGATATCCTATTCTCTGACAAACCATTTTGTCAGATGAGAGAGTCTATAGGTATTTGATTTCCCCGTAGAGAGCAGCACACTGTATGAATCAAAGGCAAGGTCTTAGACATGATAGCATCAAACAAGAGGAGGCGATCTCGCACTGCCGTTTATCTTTTGGTGCGATGAATGAAGCTGAAGTACTAGACGCTGTAGAATTTAAATTTGTTATTGTATTTCTGATGTTTTTTATCAGTGAAGAAATTCATAAAGACATTACTATTAAAACTGTGAGGGAATATTTAGATCGGATGGCTTCTGGTTATTTGTTAATCTAGCCACTGTGCTAAATAAAAACCTTGGATTTTTTTGGTTATTTTCTATGAGTTTGTGGATATGCTCGGCTCTGGCAGCTTTTAGAGCCTGTCTATAGCTGTGACTGCTTAATATTATGCAATAAACAACTAAGGCCCGTCCACACGGAGACGCGTTTAGCTGTATACATTTTGTATCGTATAGGCGTTTCGTCCACACGGATCCGGCGTTTTGGGAGAGTGAAACCGATATTTTTTGAAACCGGGTCCCAGAGTGGATAAATCTGAATACACCGCCCTTGCGTTTTCGTGTGGACAGCGAATCCGTATACTTTCTGAAACGATGACGTCATCAGCCCACGTCTCGCCCCTAGTCAGTAACATCAACAAAAACATGAACAAACACTGAACGATTGTCTAACTAACATTAACACAGATTAATAAATGTATTGTTCCATGTTCGTTTGTATACCGCCCGCAAGGTTTATGCGCATAGTCCAAGTCATCTTCTCCATTTTTAGTTTGTCTCTGTGGCAGAATTATAGTGAAACATACTGGTCTGGCATGTATACTATATTGTTTTGTGTCGGTTTGTGGTTTGTGTGGACGCAGATATTTCTTGAGAAGAGGGGGGGGGAAGATCGGATAGGGAAAGCTCTGGCTTCGTGTGGATGTAGCCTAACTCTCTTGCAGGCATAGATTGCTGAAACCTCGCAAAACTTTTGCGTTCTCTCGCAAAGATATTTTGCGTTCCCTCGCAAAACCAGTTTTCGGACAAACACTTCCTGTTTACTTCACTGCTTGTAAGTTAGTGGTTCATACAGCTCGTATGTTCATAATGGAGCGGTTCATAGAGTTTTATTTTAAACTTGGACTCAAGTTCAAATACAGTCAGCTTTGCTTATAGTTTAAGGCACGGTTTGGGACATTCTAAAATGCTTAATGTATGCTACTATAGCAGTGACACTGGAGGCCCAATTCGGTATTAGGCCTAATAAATACTATTAATACTAATAATTGTAATATTAATGACCTCATTAATAGCATTACTATCAGTAAAGCAGATAGCCATAATGCAACGTTTCTCCCCCATTTAAAACCGTTAGGCTATAGAAAACGCTTAAGGGAGGCTAATGGACGAAGACGGTATAGGCTATAATATAGGTATATTAGGTATAGGTATAATAGGTATATTACATAATATCCACAGGAAAGCAGACAAGCCCAGAATAGAATAAGCCAAAACCTAATTTAAAGCGAAACAAAGTATGGGCTCACGTACCGCTCTCATTCAGCACAAATCCAAATGTTTCCATATTCGCAATGTATTTGAAGCTAAACCATTATTTATTAAATTAAATTAAATTAACTGGGCTTTGTATGTTCCAATATCGAAGGGAAAAAAATCATAATGAATAAAAAGTGCCGCACTGGAGTGGACCGGGGCTCATGCTGTACGGCACAGACTATAATACAGATTATTTAAATTGACTGTGTAATATTTTATCTGTATTGGTGATTCTATGTTTTATTTGAATTGCCGTTTGCAATGAATATGTGCGCATGAGGCGCCGGTGCGATCAAATTGCTGAAACATAAAATACTGTCACTTACAGTAGGGCATAATTTGAAATTGCAAAGTGCAAAATCAACCAAATTGAAAAACTAATTATCCAAATGTACACAGTCTATATATCTAACATTACTTGTGAGCAGAAAAAAATAAACTGTCAACTTAATGAAAAGTAATGATATTTAGCACAATGTACATATTTACTTAGAGATTATATTTAGAACACTGACAATAAAGATCAGTTATCTAAATTTGAAAACAACACCTTATTTTATGCCTTGCAAGGGGGATGGAAGTGTTTTAAAACCTCTTGTATATAGACTTGCCATGTAAAAATAATTCTGGCATGTCATATAACTCCATATATCCATAACGTCTTTCCCTTTCATTAGACAAAGAAAGAGATAGAGGAACAGGGCTTTTGGAAATTCCCAACCAAGCACAATGAAGAGGGTTTCTACACTCTTAGCATGGACTTTCTGAAGGAAGCGGAGAACCACTGCATACTCCAGAGCCCCATCCCTGTTTCCTGCCCCGTTCGTCTGGTTCACGGGTTCAAGGACTCTGATGTTCCCTGGCACGTCTCCATGCAGGTCGCAGAGCGAGTACTCAGCAATGACGTAGATGTCATTCTACGCAAACATGGGCAACATCGCATGTCAGATAAAGATGATATTAAGCTCATGGTGTACACTATTGATGACCTTATCGATAAATTGACCACATTGGGGTGAGAACGGGTGTAAGGACAGTATGAAAGATGGACTAGTTGGGATGGGGAAAGCATTGTGTACAGGTATCAGGTTTGGAGGTTAGGCCTTTAATTAAAGTGAAAGAAGCCAAATTAATTGAATGAGAATCACCCAAAAAATTCTCATTTCTTTCCAGAGCCATATGACTGACTTCCATGGAACACATACAATGAACCAGGTGGCTGGCATGCTCAAAAAGGTAATTCTGACTTTATGCTATATTCCTTCTATAGTGGACTGAAGCTGTACGATAGCTTTGAAAGGGACAGGCCAAAATCTAAAAGACTAGAAATACTTATCCCAAAAATTTAAATTTGCTGAGAATTTACTCACCTTCAGGACAGCCAAAATGTACAAGAGATTGCTTCTTCATCTGAACAGTTTTGGAGATTTGCATTACAATCACTTGCTCACCAATGGATCCTCTCACTGTGAATGGTGCCGTCAGAGTGAGAGTAAACAGCTGATAAAAAAACACAATAATCCACAAGTAATCCACACATCACTCCAGTCCATCATTTAATATCTTGAAGGAACAAGCTGTGTGAAAAGAGTTTGTTTTATACTTACTATTGCTTTTTGTTTTTTTTCTTAAGTAAAAATCAGTAGAGAAATATGCACAGATCAAGCATCGTTTATAAGAGGAAAGAGTCCAAAACTGTTCTAAAAATATGTTGGTAGATTTTGATGTGAGAGTTCAACAGGGGATGGACTTTTTCACTTGGACTTTTGGACTTGTATTTTGGCATGAAGCAATGGTTAAAGTTGAAATGCCTTTATGATGGTTATATTTATTTATTTTGGCTTCACAAGATGTTAACTGATGGACAGGAGTCTTTGCTGTTTGCTCAGCTGTTTGGGCTCTCGTTTTTGATCGCGCACCCATTCACGCAGATACATTTTTTCCGAATCTGTCGCATGAGAAGCAAACTCATCATATCTGGATGCCTGAGGTAAGTTAAATATTCAGAACTGTAGTATTTTGGTAAACTAATCATTGGAATTGTGATGCGCTGAAAATCTTGCCCTCTGCAGTACTCTCAAATATCAACGAAATGATGGTGCCAAGTTGAATATATATATATATTATATATAATATATATATATATCATATATATATATATAGTATATATATATGACGCAGTACTAGATTTAAGAGCTTATGACAAGGCAAGCAGTTCAGTGATAATTGTTAGTAAACTTACAATAAGGTTTCATTTGTTAACATTATTCAATGCATTATCTAACAATGAGCAATATATATTTTTTACAGAATTTATTAACCTTGGTTAATTTAAAAATAATATAGATTAATAATTGTAGTAGTATTGTTTATTATTCATGTCAACTAATGAAACTTTATTGTAAAGTGTTACCATCAGTTCAATTTGATCACAAACCAAAATGCTAAACCATTGTAACCATAGTAATGAGAACTCCACATCCAACTTGCCTTGTTTTTTTTTACTGTTGTTTCCTGTTACATTTTAATGTGATCATAATTTCAATGCTGTGTCACGTAGGGCCTTTTTTAATTTTATTTTTTGTAAAGATTTCCATCTTTGAGTTGGTTAAGGTTTGGCTGTTCTGAAGTGCTGTTGTTTTTCACTGTCTTTGTCTTGCATTTTATGAAAGCATGTCTTGTTTATCACTACCAGAGGGGTACACTTCTGAAGAACATAGTTAGAAAGCTCTATATGCTAATGCCAACATGCAGATTTTATTGTGAGCTGCTTAATCAGACCAAGATTATGAGCAATCTTGGACAAAGAAAATGTTTTATAGATTTTACCATAGAAGAAAGGTAGACCAAAATAAGGCCAAGATGGGACACGTCACTTAATGTATTTCTGTCTTTTATTTGGACCTCTCTTTATTTGAAAGAAAAATCACTACAGGCATTTTTACATGCAAGAATGGAGTGGCTAGAAAATGCTGTTAATATAAGTAGGGATTTGGCTAATGGGACAGAGAATATTTAAGCATTTTGAATCACTTTGTGCACAAATTATGAAAAATATACAGGTAGAAAACTTTTGTGCCACTTACTACAAGATGTCAGGTTGGCTTGGTGAACCACAGAGTATTGTTATATAAAGCCATTTATGTGGAATGGGTGTGGAATGCTAGGGGCTTGATTTAACTGGTAATTCACTGTGTTGTTGTTGTATTCTTCCTTTGACTTCTTTGTTTCAGCACCTGGTTTTTCTTCATGCACTAGTGCAAGGATGCAGCCAGAACAATAACAGAGATGTCAGTGTCTACCTTTCAAGAATCTTTTTTTTTTTTTTTTTTGGAACTAGTAATTATGTTCTAGTTTGATGGTGATTCTCATGGTTTACAATAATTGTGTGTTCTTTTGTACTCTTAATTTTGGGAGCACAAATATTCCCAGAGGTTGATTACCACAAGTATTACACTTTTCTCTTTGTCAGCAGTTTTAAATGTTTTTTTTTTTTTATCCTCCATTCATTGGTAGGCGTCCCAAGTTTTTTTTTTTTTTTTCTTTTTGTTTTAGCTCATATTAAACATTTCAAAATGTTATAAAATGTAAAATGCATCACGTCATGTTTTCAAATATGTATAAATCTATGTCATGTATAAAAATAAGTCTTTTTATTATTAAACTGGATAGTAAAAGACTGCAGCTTTTCTGTGGCATTTGATTTTTTTATTTTGAGTTTGCAACTGCGCAGTGTTTCTTTAAAAGCTCCTATAAGCATATGGCAGATATGAAAAAAGCAACCTGCTAACCATGTTTCTTGGGAGTACTTTATCTACCAATCAGATGTTTGGAATAATTACGATTCTATTTTAGTATATTTAGTATATTAAAATGTAATTTATTACTGTGATACAAAACTGAATTTTCAGCACCATTACTCCAGTCTTTAGTGTCACATGATCCTACAGTAATCATTCTAATATGCTTATTGATGCTCAAGAAACATTTCTGATTAATATTATTATTATATACTTATTATTTATTGAAACATGGTACAACCTACCATCAAAGTATGGGGGAAGATAAAAAAAAAAAAGTTAATACTTTTATTCAGCATGGATGCATTATATTGATCAAAAGTGAGAGTAAACACATTTATAATGTTACAAAAGATTTATATTCCAAATAAATTACTTCCATCACAGGAATAAATTACATTTAAGTTATTATAAAGTTATTTTAAATTGTAACAATATTTTACAATATTACCATTTTAAGAACATTTTAAAAACCTTAAATTGTTCCAAACCTTTGGCCTGTAGTGTATATTTGTGCTAAACTGATATATTTACTTTAAGAAATGTGAATGTTGATGCTGTTCTGGTTAAATAGTTAATATCCGTGGTCACATTTCCCACACAGAGTTGTGTATTCAGATCTGTTCTGAAAGAGTGCTCTATTCGCTCTCACACCACAGCTCCAAATTCTACTCCCTGCCTCTGGTGATCATTCGCAGACTTCAGCCTCCTACAGCACAGGTAAAACTCTGAACACTGCAATACTTCAAAACTACAGTCTCAGCAAATCTTTTGGAGAAAATTATAGCATAGGTCAATTCAGGTTGCTTTTATGCAGATTGTGACTTTATTGCTGTCAGCACATAATCAATCTAGTCTTTTTTTTCTTCTTTTTTTTTACCATTTTCGTTTGTGCCTTTTTATTTTTTGCATGAACTTGTGACTTGCAATAGTTGTGGTCAGTGTAATGTTGGTTACTTAAGTATGTTCTTGGGAGCCAGCTCTCCAAAATAATTTTACATGTGCATATTTTGATGTTTACATTTGTTTGAACTTTAGTGATATGACTAATAATAATATGCTTATGATTTCAGTTAGACGGTGCTTTTTCATACACAGGGTTTCCGCGGGAGGTACTTAAAAAGTATAAAAGGGGTCATATGATGCTATTTTAAAGATCATTATTTTGTGTATTTGGTGTAACAGAATATGTTGGCATGCTTTAATGTTCAAAAAACACATTATTTTTCAAATACTGTACATTATTGTAGGTCCTCTATGCCCCGCCTCTCTCAAACGTGTCGTTTTCAACAAAGCCCCCTCCTTTGACAAGCACAGTCTGCTCTGATTGGCCAGTTGACCTAGTGCATTGTGATTGGCCGAACACTGTAAGCACGCGTCGGAAATGTAACGCCCTTACCATTAATCGCAGCTTCAGCTTTCAAGTAAATATCAAGACATTAATAATGTCGTTAGTTTTACCATCAGTTCAAGCCAAAAGGGCAACAGAGTCGCGTGACAGACACAGTGATGATGCAGTACACAAGCCGCGGTTAAGACAGCTGACGTGCGATGATTTCTGACAGGCAGTTCACTCTCCTGTGATGTGACCCTGTTCCCCTCACACACACACCATGTGCCATAGAAGGGAAACAAAGCAAACTTCTCCAGCTCAAAAATTCATGCCCCTGATTGGTCATTCCACCCAAAAGGGGGGTATGTATAGGAACCCTCAAAAGTGATTAGCCCAAAATAATTTTTGCTCAGAAAAACCCTCTTCGTTTGAGACAACACTTTCCCAAGACTCTCAAGATCTTCCTCTTGAGTTTTATTATCCGGCAGTTTTTATCTTCAAGTAACTTTAATTGCTGTGGACTTTTCCTTCGTCAGAAGAACCAGAAATAAAAACTTCCAGCTCATCCTCACGAACTAATCAAAAGACCTCCGGTGTCAACCGCATCAGGATTCTTCTTCAGCAATCGAAAACCAATGCAAGTAACCGCTTAAAATTATTTAGATGCGTGTTTAAGTTTCAGCCCCTTTTTAAGGTGATTTTTGGATTCTTTGATGATTTTCAAAGGTTGTGGTTAAGTGATGTGAAATACTGCCATTCTTTTTCTTTCCTCTCTCTTTTTCTTACTTTACTTCATTCTGTATATATGTGTTTTGCTTAGTTAGTTATATGTTAGATATAGTTTTATTTATTAAATCCCTTATATTCACAACTGATTGTCTCTGTTTGCTGCTCACAATTTGAAGTCACTGAATGTTTGAACCCTTGCTACATGCTAAATTACTGCTAGCACTGTATAAAGAAGGACCGTTTATTCTTCCTTGGCCAGGAAAATAATAGTTCCTTGAATTGATAAATGATTATATTGTCTGCTCGGTGGACGGACAGATCAAATAATTGTAATATTGATTCTGCTACAGTTAATTCGAAGATATAATCTAAATATTTATTATTAATCATAACCAGTTATAATTAGTCATAAATATTTCCCTTTTGAGCGGATAAAAACCCTACGTGATATTGATTTTATACAAACTGTTCAATAAACAAGTTAATATTAAGAGACTTACGTTTTAGACAGGAATCAGGACTTTTCGTTCTGAATGAATCAACCGTTTAAATGATTCGGTTCAGTCGTAATGACTCACTTATGAACAGTGACTTGCTGCCACCTACTGCTGGTTTTAATTTCACACTTTAAAACATTTATGGTACCTTTTCATTTTTTAAATAATTTCAAACATCAGTTTTCAATGTTTTATGTTTAAAATATCAAAACATCATTTATGCATTTGTAACTGCAGGTTAAATTATTTAATGTCCCTCATTGTGTGTAAATGCATCTAAATGCACTCCTAATGCAGCTGCATTGCAAAGATTACATTTGTTGATTACTGATTTAATTGCTTGGTAACAACCCAAATGCAAAGAATTTGACTCAAGATGGTTGAACAATTTTAGAAAAACATGGCTTCGGCTCCGTAAAGGTAAAACATGGCCCATAAACTTGTTGGAAAAAAATGTATTTCTGTTACTGCTGTGAACTGACCACACAGATTAGGAAGAATATCCAAAAATTCAGGAGTCAGCTGCCCACGGTAGTCCTTAAGATATTAGCACAATAACACACTCAGCAAAATATCATCTAATTATCGTTATCGATAAAATCCCAGAAAAATATTGAGATATAATTTTTTGTCAGTATCGCACACCCCTAATTTATGTTATTTAATATAATAATTGATTGATAATAATTGTTGTTTTTAATTTTAACACCCAGCCCATTTTCTTAAAAATGGTTTTAAAGGCTGAAATGTAAAGTTTATCATTTGATAAAACTTTGTTTTTGTGAAAATTGTATCGGAACTGTAATAGTTTTTACCATAATCCATTTTACAGTTTAATATGGTACTATCGACATTGCCCTACCCCGCTCATATGGTATTAATTTGATTTGTGCAGGTCTTAAAAAAGGTCTTTAAAAGTCTTAAATTTGAGCTTAAAAATCCTGCAGAAACCCTACATACAGAGTAGATCACCATTTTAAAATGTGTATTGATAATGTATATGGATTTTATTTATGTAGAGACCACAGAGGCATTTTCCTTGCTTGTGCAAAAATGAAAAGCATGAGGCATATAGTGATTCTGATGACTCTCATAAGTGGTGAGTAAATGTTGCCTGAATACAGCAAAGAACTTTTGAAAGAACTCATCATTGTGTGCATGTAAATGAGAATTGCATTTGACTCGTTTTGTTAACGAATTAATAATCAAGTTTTCTCATTGGTGCGTTCGCCGCTCCATTTGTGAAGGGGGAGCAGGCCAAGAAATGTTTACGTCTAAAGAGGCAGTCTGGCTACTGGGACCCCAATTATGCCCAGAACCAATGGGGTTACACCTTATAGGAGCAGGTGAACACTAGCAACACTAGCCTCAGACTGAATGTGTTTGGTAAAAGCTACTTGCATTGATCAGCTGATTATAGTGACTGTATGATGTGATGAGTGAAATGTATGAGTGAAATGGACCTAAAATCATATTTGAAATCTCTAAAAGCTATAGCACTATTTGCATTAATTAAAAGAACCCTCAAGGTTTTTCTGTAGCCTGGTAAAAAGGTTCTATTTGTTCTCTTTAGAGGTTCTAAACATGAAATATAATTGTCTGGATTTAGACTAATCCTGGATGTTTGTGTGATGTAGATGTGTTTGTTTGTCATTTGGAGAATTGTAACACTCCTCACTTGCTCAGCAAGGAATGGGTGGTCGTCAGAATGAGAGTACAAACAGCTGATAAAAACAGAACAAAACATCACAATAATCCACATCGCTCCAGTCCATCAGTTAACATCTTGTGAAGTTAAAAAGCTATGTGTTTGTAGGAGAAACATCCATTGTTCATGCGTTTTATCTTTAAACCATCCCTTCTGGACAAAATATGAGTCCATAATCCATAATGAATTCCTCCATTGAAAAAAATCCATCCCCTATTGTTCTCTTACATCAAAATCCACATGTTTGTATAGAACTGTTTTTGGATTGGTTTCGCTTGTAAGCAGTGCTTTATCTGTGCAAATGTCTCTCCTAATTCAGATAAGACAACTTTTTCGATGGCGAAAGCAATTTATGAATGAAGGACTTGTATTTTAGCCAATTGTGGTTGTCAAATGTCTTAATAATGCATATTTCTCATTAAAACAGCGTTTCGTGTTACAAGACATTAATTGGTGGACTGGAGTTGTGTGGATCACTTGTGTGATGTTTTTATCAGCTGTTTGGACTCTCATTCTGACGGCACCCATTCACTGCAGAGGATCCTTTGGTGAGCAAGTGATGTGATGCTAAATTTCTCCAAAACTCTTCCCATGAAGTAACAAACTCATCTGCATCTTGGATGTCTTGAGGGTGAGTACATTTTAATTTTTGCGTGAATTATTCCTTCAAGACATAATCAGTCTTAAATTTTTAATAGCCTATAGTGAAATGAATGGAAAACAAATTAAAATATAGTGCAACACATAAAAGAATGAATAAATTAATCTGTTGCTAATGACATTAGGCTAAGTAAGTAATTAGTATCGCTGCGCAGCATTATGTTGTCTATGTGGCAGGCAAATGAATACTGGACTGATTTGAGAACAAATGCACAGTATTACATGGACATGGGAAACCTGGTGTTTGACCGTTCTCTGGCTGAGTGAGTATCCTAAATAGTTTAAATTATGATACTGAGAGCAATTCAAAGGAATTAAATGTCTTCTTTCTCTCCATAGTGAGACCAATAGGCTCTACATGGACATGCTGAGGGATGTAAGAGCACAGCTGGATGCACACACAGGCAAACAGTGATTGATATTGACAAAACCGATTGACTGATTAAGTCAGTGGCGATGGCTGAGGCAGCTTTGCTGATCTGCAGGGTTGTGAGCAGAGCAGCAGCCAAATTTTAGCTGCCGAGTTCTCTCAGAGATTGCTTGCAGCAATGCTTTTCAGCATAGTATAAAATGCCTATACAGACTAGAAGAGCACTTAAAAATAAAATGAAGGAATCATCAATGTATTAATTATTAAATATGTATCCGGTAATGAAAAGTGTTTAGCAAATGCTTTGTCTTAATACAAAGTTTCTTTAAAATTATTGTTCAATTCATTTTATTATTACTATTATTACAAATCAAACAAACTAAATAAATCTATGTTTCTTATAGGCTATTTGCACATTTATTTATTTACATTTTTATTTTTTGTTGGTTTCATTTTTAAGTGGCACTTACAGCCTTCCATAGATGACACGACATGTCAATCACAGCAACTTATTTTAAACTATTTCGTTTTGACTGACAGTTAACTGTAAAAAAAAATCTAAAAGGTTATTACAAATAAAAATAAAAAATGAATAGAAATCGATGTCAGCAACTAAAATACACATTCCTTTCCTTTTTTACATATAGTCTGTTTTCTTGATGCTGAAAAGGTTTATCCTATTATGTTTCATTTGCCAACTTCCTATTTATATGTTCAGTTGTATGTAGGCTATGACACACCGTATATTTGCAGTTATTTAACAATAAAGAATTGTGCATTTACACCTTTGTTGTATTTATCCGAATTGCTTTATAAATAGCCTATCACTAAAGATCAGCATTTGAGGAATGTGAAGATCGCAGCAATTCACACACGACCATATTATTGCATCATCCCCGACTATATTATGATACCGTGTTCTTAATCATGGCCTGTTTTTCTATGTACGCACACTGATGTTTTCATGCACACAATTCTGCTATTCTTCCGAACGGCTTTCAATGCCTTTTTGGCTAGACGCGCTTTACATACAGTGATGCGCTCAACCTTCAGTGTTACGCAACACTTACTGTAGAGCTCCATCAGCGTGATGCTCTGCTCTGCTGCTGTTTCTCCCCCACACCCCCGCTCCATACGAATGGTCCTCCACGGTGCCAACAGACGGACATTACACGGCCGAGGAAAACAACAAACAGCCTCCATCACTTGTGAGTTGATGCATAATACCTCACTGCATTGTGGATAAATTAGGGCATATTAAACAATCGGTTAGCGATGTAGTTGCTTGTTGTCTGTGGGACACAAGTTGGCATTTATGTCAGTTTGCTGTTGATAATCGTGATCAAATGGAAACGCTGGTCATTGGAGTCTATTTAACAGCGTCAATATCATGGTATTGCTCTTGCATGTCTAGGAGGGACTCGTTTGTTGCATATATCACCCAGTGGAGGACGAATAGCCCGTTAGTTTTTTGAATGGATAAACAAATTAAATGTATCAATCGCTTACAATGCAATATTAAGTTCTAGTTAGAGAAACAGGAAAATAGCATTGGAGATTTTGATAAACTCTCATGTCAGTATGGTTAGTCACAGCTTAAGCTGCTGTAGCCAATCTGTTTTAGTAGGCATATAGTCGTTTAAAATAAGAAATATAAGACATGTTGTGTGTGTTTCCACCCTATAGGGGTTGAGTTTTTTTTTTACCAGTGTAGGTTGGTGTTAATGTCTGAGTGCCGCCATGGCAAACAGGGGACCAAGCTATGGGCTCAGCCGTGAGGTCCAAGACAAGATTGAACAGAAGTATGCTGCGGAGTTGGAGGCTCGGCTTGTGGGATGGATCGTGGCCCAGTGTGGTGGCGACCTGGAGCGACCTGAACCTGGCAAACAGAACTTCCAGAAATGGCTCATGAGTGGAACAGTAGGTGCTGAATATGAGGGAGGAAGGGAGGTGTTTAAGAGGTCATTTAAAATAAAAAAAAACTAATTTTTAACATGGGGAACCTTTGGTAAACCTTTTCCTGTATCTTACACATCTGAGAGCTGGAATCATAATCTGGAATGATAATCACATTGCGGAATAATAAAATAATCATGTGACATGATGATTGTGACTCCGTACAACGAAAAGGCATTGTGGATGTGTGAATGTGGGAAAAATTAGGTTTAGAAACCATTTTCAGCAATTCACAGAAAAAAAAATTGAAGTAGAAAAGCCAAAATAGTATTTTCTTGTCAAATATACTTAAGTGGCCTAATATTACTCAAGTATTCAGGGCATTTTGTACCATATTGTCAATTAATATGCTCTCAAATCTCAATTACTGTGCGCTAAAAGCGTTAACTTTGCTGATGATGGGAAAGAACACATTTTTGAATATGTAAAAAGACAGCGCAAACGTATTAGGACACTGTCTTGCCATGAAATTGTCTTCTTGATAGCACACACCTCCCTATTGTTGCATTCTCATGTAAGCATTAAGTTCAACATAACTCTGTTGCAAATAATCTCAGGACGATAATTTGTTACTACATGCTATTATTAGCTTCAATTTGAATGGTATCAAAAAACTCCTGGCCACGTTTTCCACTTTGTGTTTTCGAAAAACATTTGTACTTTGTATAGCTGATGCAATTACAGCCATGATACACAACATTCACAATGTCAACCGGACAATAGTGGCACCATCCAAACATGCTGAAAAACACTACTCATATCTATGTGAAGGGTGCAGGAAAAAAAAAAAAAAAAAAAAAAAAAAAAAACTAATTGGAAGCTCTTGGCTCGGCTAGGCTATTTAAAGACCATAATATGCTAAAAACTGAGATGGAGCGCTTTACAGGACACCTATATAGTATAAGACTACAGACACGCTTTCTCTCTTATCTGCAGAACTCTAAATTAAGTCAAATTTATTCTCCTTCAACTCTTCGGGCTGCTTCCTGTCTCTTAACCCGCTTGCCAGATTCTGCTGGCTCGGCTCATCAACATTCTGTAGCCGCCCTAGTGGTGAGGACCCAATTAAGAAAATTACGAACCTAGTATGGTCTTTTAACACAAATGGCACAAAGATCTCTCAGTTCCTGCGAGCTGGCTGAAGATTATGGTGTCAACAGAGTAGTACATATTCGCAAACTAGTTGATGCTTGGGAAGGTAACACACACACTACAAGTGCATTCTTCCCTGCCACTATGATCTTATAACTAGGCACCCAAACTGTGTAGCACAGTAATTTAAAGATGACATAATTTTACTGTTTTCATAACAGCGTTTCACTTTCATTAATTCATTTTGAAATAGTGAGACATTTTGGCAGCCCGCAGAAGTAAGTGGCATACCTAAAGCAGGGGATCCGTCAAATCTGGCCCTACGAATGATCCCATTTCTGCAGAGTTTAGCTTAAGCCCTATCAAACACACTTGAGGCGATCTTCCATGTCCTTCAGGATCATTAGAGAATCACAGAGTAGTGAGTTTGAGCACAGGTTGGAGTTAAACTCTGCAGCGCATTGGACCTCCGGGGTAAGATTTGAGGAACCCTGACCTAAAGTATGATTTTATTTGATTTTTACTTATTTGGCAAGTTTACAAAACTATACAAGAAACACACAAATATCCCATACAATTTAAAAACTGTTCAAATAAACTAATAAAATAAAATAAACAAAATAAGGTCTTCGATGTTATCACAATATCCCTATCCTATACTAATTTTAAAATAACACAACCATCACATACTATACCTTCAAAAAATTACCAAAAGAACACATACAAAAAATTACTTGAATTACTAATTTATTATGAGCCTTCTGCAATTTATCTTTCATACTCTGTGAACAACTACTGTACCATAAAAGGCTGCATAATTGAAGTGAGGTTGTATCGATGCACCTGACAACAACTTTAGGTATGAACATCTAGTAAATCCAATTTAATTCTACCGCATATTTTATTAAGAGTATTTCTACCTATAAATTCACCTGTTAAATTATTGTCAAGAAGACACCCTAAATGCATCCGTTAAGACAACCATTCACTTAAACATTCCTTCTCTTGTATTCTCTGATTCTATAACCTTATCATCAAAATTCATCATAAATCAGCATTTTTATGCAGTCTCCCTCTTAAGGCACACAGAATGGACTGAGACTTACCTAAATGCAAGGGAAGTTTATTACCCAAAAACCAAGTGGACACCTCTTGTAACTGACAAGATTTTCTATCCTCAAGGACCCTTTTGCTTTGATGAGACGCTAAAATTGCTGCATCATCTGAATGAAGAGTTCCACCAAATATGTTAATTTAAGATCATTTATATTAGAAAAAATAAAGGACTTAAAACGCTTCCTTGAGGAACACCACAAGTAATTGGTAATATGCTAGACAATATACCTTTAACATTTACTCTCTGACTTCTATTTTCAAGATAAAATTGTACCCACCTAATAGCTCTTCATTGGCAACCCTATTGCGCTTAATTTATACGTAAATGGAATGATCTACAGTGATCGAAAGGCCTTCTGAGATCCTACCTAACCATTCTTAAAAAAAAAAAAAAAAAAAAAAAAAAAAAAAAAAAAAAAAAAAAAAAAAAAGGACAACAAGAAATAAAAAAAAAAATAAAAAAAAAATTTACGCACTAATCATCATCTTTCTTATCCTATCAGTTTAATCACGAAGTCTACACCCAAATGTTGTTTCCGATCTACTTTATTCATCTCGTCATTTCATTTATCTCTGACAACACGGCATGAGGACAGATGTCTGTGGGGCCTTAAAATCAATATTTACTTTAGTATTCTATCTATAATTTCAAATGCATAAGTTGCCTTCAAATAATACCCTTATCACCATCATTTTGACTGAATGGAGATGTCAATTTAATTTCATGATCTATTTTCTGTCAAAATCCTATTAGGGTTGAATTAGGGTGGAGCTAAACTCATGGCAGGCAAGTGGACCTCGATAGGAAATCACTAAAACAAAGAGTCAGAGTTGAGAACTCCTGATTTAACTATTGTCATTAACATGGTGTTGGTGTATATAGGACTGTACAAGATGCCTTTGGCAAGCACTGTGTCACAGGTATCATGTTCATGAGGCTTTTCGCTCTGCTTTAAAGGAAAGGACATGGCTGCAGTCCAGAGGACACTGATGGCTCTGGGAAGTGAAGCTCTGACAAAGGATGATGGACATTACCATGGAGACAAAGACTGGTTTCATAGGTGAGCTGAACAAAGAAGGGTGTTACCCGTTAGCACTATGACTGAGACCCCCGGTCAGCAAACTATCTGGGCTTTTGCAGCAAAGCCTTCTTTCCTGGTGTAAAAAAAGTCTAAAAATACATTTGACCTAACTTTAATTTCCTATGTATATCCAGTCACTTTCAGCTTCTGATTATGTCCGTTGAGGCTTTGTCAGCATACAAACGATAAGTGGAGAAAGTTTATCTAATCAGATCTTATCAATCGCAGCCCGTGCAGAATTACTAACAGTGCAAATGAGTAGAATCTAAATTCAGATTCATCAGCCAATCAAATTGTTTTATTTGTACCTGGTGGGTGCAGTCTTTGCAGAGGCTATCTAGCTGGCTTTAAGTCAGTCACGCATTAAGGGATGTAGGTAATTAGAGTGTGAACAGTGCAAGAGACCTTCTGTAAGAACTGCTGTTTCATTACAAATGGATTATTTTCATTTCAAATAATCATTGGTAAGTGCTTTTGGTGTTATCTAAACTGGCTATTGCCTATGTATCCAATTTATGATTCACTGAAGTTAAAATAGGATTTTGTGACAGATCCATAGCATTGTGGACAGCAAAACAATAGTGTAGATGCACCTTTTGGTGACACGATCGAGCTCAAGGTCCGCATAATTATGAGATGAAAAGTTGCGAGTATGACATAAAAAGTTGAAATATGAGATAAATCATTTGACTTTTTACCTCATAATTTCAACTAGTCATAATTATGACTTTTTTGTCATTCTTTTTTTTGTCAATTTAGACTTTTTATTTCATGACTTTTTAATGTCATGTCATAATAATGACTTTATATATCATAATTATGTCTTTTTATCTCTAATTTCAGCCTTTTATGTCAATAATTTTTTACCAAAGCATTATTTTTTTTTCTTACATGACAAAAATTAGCATATACCATTTTCATGTCTTGATCATCAGATTTCTTTAGACTGCAAAGACAACCAGTGGCACAGCATTGGCTTAAACTAACTTAAAGACCAAAATCAGTGGCGGAAAATAAGAAAAAAAAGCAGTTTTAATTTATACTTGAAATTCAGTGTTTCAACACAACTTCTGTACTTTATGTGGACTGGCATGTGTTCGCATAGAGCACAAGATAGTAGAGTGTCTCACTGGTCTTGTTGTGCAAGTGTCACAATTGCAACATTACAAAAGGCCAATGAGCATGTATGTAGAGAATTAGTGGCTTTGGATCTTTGAAATACATTCTGTCGTGTTATCAGTGGTAAAACAATCTTTGTTATTTTTCAAACGAAAGACCAAAGAAAATCAACCCAAATTTCTTTGCTGTTGTCTGCAACTTGGACCAGACTTTATGCCAACAGTCAGATGTCTGGATCTACGGGACTAAATCAAATACAGCTGCGCCATTTCATGCAACCTCTAAGCACACACTTCCTGCATGTTAATGTTTTTATTATGTTTTAGGAAAGCCAAGGTCCACAAGAGGGAGTTTTCTGAGGAGCAGCTGCGTCAAGGTCGCAGTCTTATCGGCATGCAAATGGGAAGCAATCGTGGAGCATCTCAATCTGGCATGGTAGGGTACGGCACCCCACGGCAAATCATGCGGCTTGACTCTCCTCGACACAATGGACATCAGAGCACTCCCTAAACACCATACAGTTTGATATTTAAAATCTGTACTGGAGCCAAAAGCCAAATCTAGAGCTCCAGTTGTAGGAGGAATGTGTACGTGTGTGTATGTATATAGATAAACCGTGGACTGATGCTGCTTACACCAGTCTTTCAATTACACACATTAGTTTTGTACCTTCACCAAACAATGGCCCAACCAGTTGCTGGACTGGTATTGGCAGGCAAGCTCAGATCAAGGCAAAATGTGAAAAAAAAAAAAAAAACAAGTTAAATTGAATATAGTATCCAAAAGCGGCGTCTGTAAACATGTAGTCCCTGTAAGAATGCTGACAAGCTGGCACTTGAACGTCTAACGTCCATTTATAATTATGCATTTGGCTCATGCTTTTACCCGAAGCAACATAAATGTCCATTTAAGGAATTGTGTCCTGTGAAATTAAACCCACAATATCGGCGTTGCAAGCCCATACCCTACCAACTGGGCTGAATGAGTTGTGCATGCTGTGCAATAGGAACATTCTGAAGAAAAGTCTATTTTTACTTAAAGCCATATGTAACTAATCAGTGTGTCAAGATATACAAAATAAACAGTGCTTAAAATATAAATGTATTTGATTAAAGTGATACTGTGCTCAGTTGCTACCAAATGTACATGATTGTTGTTGTATACTAACTATAAAGGTTCCTGTTCCTGCTAGCCCGAATGCACCAAAACTATCGACTCAGGTCATTTCTAGAACAGGGGTGCTCAAACTCGGTCTTGGAGGGCCGGTGTCCTGAAGAGTTTAACTCCAACCATAATTAAAATCACCTGAACCAGCTAAACAAGCTCTTACTATGCATACTAGAAACCTAAAGGCAGGTGTTTTGAGGCAAGTTGGAGCTAAACTCAGCAGGACACCGGCCCTCCAGGACCGAGTTTGGGCAGTCCTGTTCTATATCTTCAAAAAATGTCATTGTTGTGCAGACATTTCTGATGTCACTGCAAAGAAATGATGCTATACATTCCAGTGATATGAGAAAAGAACCGTTTGCTTAAGAGTCCGAATCAAGTAAAACTGATACACAAGAACGTGGTATTTATTAAAAGTCATTTTAAATGCAGCTATTTCCAACTTTCGTTAATTTTATGCATTAACATGCATGTAAAGTAAATGTGTTTCTGATAGTAAGACTGTATTGCAGATTATTATATTTATTTATTGTGTTATTTATTGTGAAGTTTCACGTTTGTATCTGTACCTTTGACAATCAAAATACTTTCCCAATTGTCATGACTGAAATATTTGGCTGTTTAGTTCTGTGTTTCTTGTTTTTATTTTTGTGGTTTGATTTTAAATCCATTTATTTATTAGAAAAATTCAATTAACCATTAAACATTTTTTTTTCTATTTACTAAATGTCTTAGTTTAAATGTATTGGAATGTAGATACATTTGTTTGTTTTTTATTCAGCATTGTTTGACTATTGTAAAGAGAGGACTAGATATTAGTCTCAATATTTAATTGTGTGCACAAATGTCTATAATTTCGATAATTGTTGCAAATATATCTTACTATTCACTGGTAGTTGTTTGTGTTTTTAGAAGGTAAACTCTTCACCAGACCATTTTGTGTTCAAATTGGAATATTGGTTGATATATTTACACAAAAGTGAACCACTGTATTCACAAATGTGCCTCTACTTGTACAAATCATTGGACGTTTATTTAATTCTGACCTTCACAGACACAAGCTGCAAGGTATAGTGTATTGGTTTGTGGTAAGATACATTTGTAATGTCTGCTGAACTAACGGATATTTGTACACTCATTCATATAGTTTCAGGGCCAATTTCTTTACAAATAATTTAATACTGTGAGTGTATTTCATTACCGGTCATGAACACTGAAGTGGCTTGCATAACTAATGGTAACCTGCTCTTATCAAGGTAGAAATGGAGAAGCTTTCATACTATGCATACAGGTGACAGTAAACAAACATGAGTTTATTTCAAGAGCTTAGCGTAACATTCTCCTTCAGCTGATATACATGTTCGTTCTACTTACTGTTAAACATCCAAACCATCACAATGGCTACACAATTTTGTCCACAAAATCTGCCTCACATACACTCACTCACTCTTGTAACAATTGAACAGAAAGAATATGGAAACTAACTGGAATGAAAACAAATAAAAAACAATGGCTCAAAAGTACAATGTCTTTGTCTTCTTTCACTCAGTCGTCTGGGTGTCCATCTGCCTCTTCCACCACTTCAGCATGTTTAAGCTGAAAATCAAAACAATATGTAAGTTCATCCACACAACCAGGACAAGAGGCATAGGATGCATGTCGTTTCATTGGCTGGGTGATTAGATGCCAGCTTGTGCCATGCAGAGTTTCGTCGATGAAAATCATCAATGGCACACCATATGGCACTGATCTTTACTAGTCATAATTTTGTCCTACATAGTCCTTAACAGAATTTTTAAAAAGTGACGTGACATGTGGCCAACCCATACTCGGAATTAGTGCTCTGCAATTACCCATCCAAAGTGCACACACACAAACCGTGAACACACACAAACCGTGAACACAAACCCGGAGCAGTGGGCAGCCATTTATTGCTGCGGCGCCCGGGGAGCATTGGGGGTTTGGTGCCTTGCTCAAGGACACCTCAGTCGTGGTAGTCCCTTGAGTAAGGCACCGAACCCCCAACTGCTCACCTGGCGCCGCAGCATAAATGGCTGCCCAATAAGGCTTAAAAATAAGCACTATTAAAAGGATAGTTTATCCAAAAATGAACTCATCCTACATGATGTAAGTGACCTTTTTTTCTTTAGTAATATAGAGTAAAGGAGGTATTTAGCTGAAACCGTAGTACTTGGCGATCATAAAATGCAAGTCTATGGCTGCCATCCTTTGAGAGTCAACAAAAGCATATACAGGGCAAATTGCAATACCCGGGCTCCTGAGATATATTGAGTTTTTATAAAGTGAAATGATCAGTCTGTACAATAAACTGAACATAATTTACAACATTATCTGTAATCCAGAGCCTCAAGAAAACGGGGAAGTCCACTTCTTTTTCGCAAACTGGTTCTTTCAAACAGTTTGTTTCAATGAACTGGTTCAAATAACCGATTCACCAGTTAGTAATCAAGCTTGATTTACATAAACTGGGGAATAGGTTATTTGAACCAGTCATCGACACAAATGGTCTGAAATTTGAAACTACACATATATATGCCAATTATATTTTATTAAAGCACCCAATATGATGCAAAAACGGGGTGTTTTAATGTTGAAATAAATGCTCTTGCACAGACGACGTTTGCTGCATAAGACATCAATTCTCTTGTGAGGACCCAAGGTTAAAAACGCTTTTAAAGGGGTCATGACATGAGAAACCAAATTTCCATTGATCTTTGATATAGAAGAGGTGTTTGTATGCTTAATACATCCTGCAAGTTTCACAGCTTAAAATGTCCTCATCATCAATAAAAAAACATTTATGTAATGACATTCCTAACCGAAACCTATATATTTATAATTATGGTCATAATTAGCAGAAATAAAATGGAAATGTTAATTAAACAGCATCCAGCAAAATTTACAGTCAGCATAATCAAAGCTTATTAGCATGTCCAGCATTTACCGTAGGCTATTATTTACAATAAGTTTCAGGAATGTTAAGTAAAGAGATCGAAATGAAGGAAAAAAATTAAAATATAAACGAATATAAAAATATAATAAATAATAATAGGCAATAATAATATAATAATAATAATATACAAATATTAAATAAAAAGACACGATCAGTTAATGGATTTACAAGACTGTAGGATGGATAAAAATGTTTTATTGTAGGCCTATTTTATATTATGCACTTTATGTAACATTTACTCATGATAAACTTCATTTGAATGCTGACTATCGCACGTAATACAGCCCGGTAGCCAAGACCTATGGTTAATATAATGACTTAATAATGTAATAATTTCTTAATTCAAAATAAAATAATAAATACATCTCTGATAATCCCGGGTCACTATGGTCATGCAGGTTTGTTTATGCATTAAACTCATGGCCACGAGAAAAAACTCATGGTTCCCTCAACATAGCATCTCGTGGCCACAACATAAGGAGCCGTTACCTCGACAAAATATCTGGACACAACATAATATCACGTTCCACGAGTAAATATGACGTTCACTCAAAGTAATATCTCGTGCCCACGAACTATTATCAAGTTTCAACGAGTTATATTTTTTTTCTTGGCCACGACAAAACTAAGGAAACCGGACCCTATCACCTCCCGGGCACTGAAGGCAGCAAAATAACAGCCAAATCTCATTTTGGGTGAAACTTATACCTTATATTATTTATATGCATCAGCAATTTTCTGCATAAACTCACAAGTAGCAATACAGTTTACTTATATGGCAATTAGAGGTGTTTATTTGGTCACAAAATCACTCACCCAGAAAACGTTTTAAAGGGGTGGTTGATTGCGATTTCACTTTTTAGCGTTAGTTAGTGTGTAATGTTGCTGTTTGAGCATAAAAAATATCTGCAAAGTTACCAAGCTGAAAGTTCAATGCAAACGGAGATATCGTCTTTTAAAATTCTGGCAGTTTAATGCCTACAAAAACGGCTGGTAGGGACTACAACAAGATACTTCCCGGGTTCGTGACTTCACAAAACCAGATAAACCCCGCCCTCTGGAAAAAGCAGCAAAGGGTGCGAGGCCTGAGCTGCTTTAGAGAAGAGGAAGAGAAAACTAAATGTGCACGTAAAAATCTATTCATATATGAATCACGATTCTGTCTTCTAACGATTCTAAATGATTCACAAGTTTCAAAATCAATGTTCTAAAGCAGCGGTTCTGTTTCTGGTACTGTTCCTCGCGTCCCCTGCTCTGCACACGCTCTGCTCTCTCTCTCTCTCTCTCTTTCAGCTCAGCTCCAACAATGAACTGTTCCAATTATACACTTATTTTCACATAGCTATGAGAAGCGTTAAACATGGACCCGCGTGCAGATGCCGTATTGTATTAAAGCTTTAATCAAGATAAAACCGTATATTAAAAGCTAACATAAGCAGTAGCATTTACAAATAACAGCATATCTAAAAGTATAAGACAACAACAACAAAAAAACATAGGCCTACCATTAAAAGCCGTGCTTGCACAGGTTCTGCACGATCCTCTTCAATAATATCCTCTGCTTCTCAATCGGGCTCAAACTGATAAGCAATATAAACAACGCCATTGTTTACAATACAACAGGAGCACATGCCACTGAGGTGAGGGGCAGGACATTCAGACGCGCACTAGAGGCGGTTTAGACAATCACAACACACTGGACCAGCTAACCAATCAGAGCCCATCGCCTATTCTGAGGGAGGGGCTTCATAAAAGAAATAAATTATCAGTGCGTTTCTCAGAGAAGGGACAGAGCGGTGTGGAATAAAGGTAAATTATGTGAAACAATGCGTTTTTTAAAAAACGAAGCATTAACACATGTTAGACTGTACCCCATAAACACAATCAAGCCTATAAAACAACCACTGAACCACCCCTTTAAGTGCAGTTTTTCAAGCTCATGAATCATCTCATAACAGTGCAGATGTGATTTAAACAAGTGATTCATTGTGCAGTTCAGAGAGCTTCACTGATTATAATGGAACCTTGTGAGACTGCCATAAACTAAGATGAGTGACAGCTTTTAATGATTATTAAAGGAGTTTAGGTAGTGAAGCTGCGCACTTTCTAGACTATAATTCATTCACAATTTTATGAAACTTGCTTTTCGGACACATACACACTGCAAAGTTCCGGGAATGATATCCTCATATTTATGCTGGATTCACTCTCGAAATAGCAATGATTGATACTGTAACAACCACTGCAACGGACGGGTCAAAAAAATATATGTGAGAGCACCCTCAGTTATTTAATTCTGGAACTAAGAAATTGACCGTTCGCAAAAAGATTGATTTACAGGCGATCTAGCCAATCATAACGCCAAATCCACCATCTTGCCCGACAAACAAATCAGACAGAGTAGATTAATTTCGGTGGACTTAATCTTGAAAAATTGTGTATTGACGTTTTTTCATGGTTGAAATAAAATCCGTTATGACGTTCATTCGTTTATTTCGTGCTTTAAAGCTGCAGTTCGTAACTTTTTTATGTTCAAAATTTACAAAATTTATATAATAAGCGAGTACACCATGAATCCATTTTCCAAACCATGCTTTTAGCTTGTCCTGAATCACTACGGTACACCAATAATAAGTGTATATATTCGGACTATTTAGACTGGTTCGGGTAGGTACCGCTGCGGAGTAGCCCAGTACACCTGCATAATTCCTCCTAGACATAAACAGAGAGAAGTAGTTCCGGCTACAATGTTCTTCCGCAAGACGCACGCAGTTCTGTTTATTAACCGCTAGAGCACCAAAAGTTACGGACTGCAGTTTTAAGTAAATATGAAAAGACGATCGGTTCATGCGTGCCGCTTGAATTGAGGCAATACAGCAATCTGTCACAATACATTAAAGAGCCACAAAACTGTATTTATTGTTTGAATTTCTTAAAAAAAGACAACTTTTTAAAGCTGAGACCTTGTTTCATACCAGAAGTAATCTGCTCTGTCCTGTCTGTCGGCGTGTTGACCGTTTCCTCTTTGCTCCGCAACGCATTTATTACTGCGTGAGAACATGGTGTGTAGTGTGAGAGAGGCATGGCTTGTCCGACATAGCAACAGTAACTAAGGAGGGCGGGCTTTTGCGAAGGGTCAATTGAGCACGTTCAGAGCGAGATTCAGTTCATGGTCCAAAAGCGTGAATAAACTCTATTGGGATCAGGACATATCAACAAGCAATTTCATATCCAGTAACAGATGGTAGAAAGTTCAGGAATAAATGGCTTTGGTAACAACAATTCACAATTGACAGATTTCTAGTGAAGTGGATTTGGCAACTGAAAAAAATTCAATAAACATCAGAAAAGCAGCATGTACATTTCTGATTAAAAATTAAAAGTCCATCAGCAGACACTTAAAATGAAAAACATCACCATTCAAATCAACAGCAAGAGTCAGAGGCAACGTTATTCTCCTTATCAAGTTATTCTTGACTGTGCCATATTGAGAGCTTTTATGCTGGGCTGTATTGTTGATACTTGTATCCGTAAAGACTTTTGAGAAAGAAATTTGTGCCTTTTTTTTTTTTCCCCACAGACTCAAGAGTAGATTACTTACAAATTGTAATCCGTCAGCGAGTCCAAATTACATGACAAAAATTGTAGTCAGTAATGTAATCCATTACGTTACACATTTTAAGTAATATAATCAGACTACTTTTTGATTAATTTTAGATTACTTTTGTCCTAACTCGTTTATCACATTGACTTAAATAGGAATTTATTGAAATTAACAACATGAAGTGTTTTAAACATTACATTGCGTCAAGGTTTCTCAAACTGGGGTTCGTAAAGGAACTGCAGGGGGTTTGTGAGTTTAATGAAAGGCTAATAATTAATTAAATAATAAATTAAAACACTTACTAAAAAATGGAAATTATTTTATGTTCACCTGCATGCCATTTGAACATTAACCAATGTCAGAGAACTGTGAACACGCAAATGTGATACTTAATTATTAAAATATTTATTTTTAAATCTCAGGGGTACTTAAAGGGCTCCTTAAAGGGGTCACTTTTTTAATTTTAGTTAATGTGTAATGTTTCTATTTGAGCATAAACAACATTTGCAAAGTTCAATGCAAAGGGAGATATCGTCTTTTTAAATTCTGGCACTTTAATGCCTACAACAAACGGCTGGTAGGGACTACAACAAGTTTCTTCCTTGGTTTGTGACATCATAAACCCTAAAACCCTGCCCAAGGCCGAGGAGAGCCACCCACATAAAACACACTGGGCCAGCTAACCAATCTGAGCCCATTGCGTATTTCTGAGGAAGTGGCTTCATGGAACCATGAAGTCAACAGACCCTTTTTAAAATATATGAAAAGTAATGCCTTTTTTTTTTTTCTTTACGAAGCATGAACACGTGTTACAGTGCCCCCATAAACACTATAGCAAAATAGCTGGTTGACCACCCCTTTAAAGGCAATACATTAAGTGAAAGAGGTTCAGATGACAAAAAGTTTGGGAATGTCTGCATTACATGTAAATAATGAGTTTGAAAGTCAAAAGCCTTTCAATAATACATAACACATGGTTAAATAACCTACAGAGTGATAATTCAAATAAAAATGAATGTTCATCAGTAGTTGATGCAATGTTGAAACACTTCTAAAACCTGAAATGATTTTTGTAAATCAAATGGTCAAATGCCATGTAGCCACCTGACTAATGACTGATCTCTGTGTGAATGTCCACAAAACTGGACTTTCTGCATTTATATAAGCGGCAGGCTATTTTAGAAAGGAAAATTTCAGAGATGAAAGAGAGGAATTAGGGAGAATGAATAAATTATGAATAATTTATTGCTATTGTGTGAATAATAAGAAATCATCTAATCTATAAAAAAGTAACTGTAGTCTGATTGCGAGTATTTTAAAATGTAATTTACTCTAATTACAAGTACACCATTTTTGTAATCTGATTACATGTAACCAGTTACTACCCAGCTCTACTCACAACCTATTTTACTTTTATATATATTCATGTTAACTTTATCAAACAATTCAACTGTTATGTGGTAACAGGTGTCACATTATGAATATAATATTTTATTATCGCTCTTCTAACTCTATTGCAGTCACCTTGAGGTTGTTGTAGTGGTCAAGGCTGCGGCAGTGCTCTGATTTTGCTCTCTTCTCATCAGTGTAGAATATGTTACACAGCTTGCAAAAGAAACCAGTCACCGGGATGACGTAGTTCACACCTGAAATAAGGTAAGAAAGTTTTAGAAACTGAAGAAATAGACATTAAAGGCAATACAACATCAAATTCTTTGGTCATTTTTTTTGTTTATGAAGCACAACATAAAAAAAAAATCACCACCAATTTTTGTGTTAAATGTATGTAAAGCAAAATTTTAAATACTCAAATAATTATAGCCAATATAGAGCCTACTCTGAAGTAGGAGCTAATTTAGTTCCCTCAGACGGAGTTCCTAATACAAGCAAGTGTGTGATGGACTTACCCACAATTTGGTCTGGTTGATAAGGGTTCAGAGGGGTTTTGTCCAGCTGACTATTCTCTTCCGAACCTTTAGTTTCACAAACTGGATCCCCGCCAACACCTTCACAATCCGGTAAAGAACTGTGCTGGTTCTGTACACACATATTTTCTCTTATATGATTTTTACAGACAGATATACAATATAACTTACACTTGGCTACCTTTACCTTTAACTCACCTATTTAAAAAAGTTTAAGTTCTGCATTTAAGCATGACTCTTTAGATCAAAATGTTTCTATTTAAAGCACAAGAACAGATTTAGTCAAATGTGTCCAAGATGTTAATGTTCACCTCCTTTGCTCCAGTCTTGATTACCTGGTCATTTTCTGTCCTTTCAGTGCTTGGTTTAATTTCTTTTGTTTCCTTTTTTGACTCTCTTTCCTCTGCATTTTCAGGGTATCTCCTATAATAAAAGAGCATAAACTGAAGATGTCACTACAAACAGAAAATAATCATTTCTTTGTTACTTTCCCAATGGTTGTTACATTACATGCACACTCATGCAAAAGCAGCACAACAAAAATGTTCTCTGCACTAGGATGGTTTTCCTAGTTTCCAATTTTATATGAAAGTCTGTGTCTGCATTTGGCTGAAGTCATTTTGTAAAAACTATTTCAAGGTAGTCAGTTACAAAGAATGTTTATACACACCTGCAATCCTGCAATACTGCTGATAATATTTTTTAAATAGTAGTTTATAATGTTTCCTTATATCTGATGTCACCTTAATGTCACTTAAAATGTCAGTGGTATTTATATATAAAAAAAATAAATAGCACACAAAAATGTATCAAAGCATTTTGTTAGGTTCCAAATAAAACAACAAAAGAAAACACACAAAAAAAAAACATTCTAACTTAAAACAAAAAAATCTGAATATGCCCACAGTTAAAGGAATAGCTCACAAATGAAAATAGGCTGAAAATGTACTCACCCTCTGACCACCCAAGATGTAGATTAGTTTGTTTCTTAATCATAACAGATTTGGAGAAATTAGCATTACATGATTTGCTCACCAATGGAACCTCTGCAGTGAATGGGTGCCATCAGAACGAGAGTCTAAACAGCTGATAAAAACATCACAATAACCCACAAGTAATCCACACAACTCCAGTCCATCAATTAATGTCTTGTGAGGCGAAAAGCTGCATGTTTTTTCAGAAACAAATTCATCATTAAGATGTTATTAACTTTCAATGGTTGCTTCTGACAAAAACAAGTCCTCTAACAATAATATTTCTTCCTCCACTGGAAAAAGTTGTCTCGTCTGAATCAGGAGGGAAATATGCATATATTAAGCAAATACGTGTGTGGATTTTGATGTTAGAGGAAAACAGGGGATAGACATTTTTTTACTAGAAGAAGCATTTAACTGATGGACTGGAGTCGTGTGATTACTTGTGGGTTATTGTGATGTTTTTATCAGCTGTTTAGACTCTCATTCTGACGGCACCCATTCACTGCAGAGGATCCATTGGTGGATCTTTTTTGGTAATTTTTGCAACTGATGGAATGACAATTTTCTCCAAATCTGTTTTGATGAAGAAACAAACTCATTTACATATTGGATGGCCTGAGGGCGAGTAAAGTTTCATAAAAATTTCATTTTTGGGTGAACTATTCCTTTAATGACCTGTACTACAGAAAAGTGAAGTTAGTTCTGAAAAATGCTCCAGCAGGAATTGTTTGCAGATTTCTCCTTCAATGACATTTTAAAGTGTGCTCAAATGCTGTCTGGGGCCAATTATACATTCTGACTATTGCCTCAGAGTCAACAATGGAAATGTATTTTATCATTTGTGTATCCACTCTAGTTAGTGACGGTTTTAATGAGAACACCTACCAGCGAATCAGAGAATCCCCTTTCCTGCACATAGCTATCTTCAGCACCGACCCCCAAAATTTGCAAGGCCTCCGACTGTACTGTGCAACCATTTTTTCAGCTGCCTTTGTACTTTCCAGTTGCATGTAACACTGAGAAGTAACAAGACGAGGCACAGGAAAAACAAATAGCATGAAAGGGTTATGATGGCACTCAAGAAAAAGTGAATATTCAAATTAAGTGCATTTTGCTTAAAATAAGTAAATTAATCTTGTTTTAAGAATATTTTACGTTTTGCATATTAATTTAGGATTTTTTTGATATTTTGACTAGAAACAAGACAAAAATACTAAGATAAGCCCTTGTTTTGCAGTGCAGATAGTGATGTTGGGAAATGCGTGTATACGTACCGTTCCTTGATACCTGTTCAGAGAGTAGCCAGTTAGTTTTCCAAAAGGTTTAGTCAGTTTGAAGAGGGATTTGTCTATGTATTTCTGTCGTAGGTACCTCTGGTTGGGAAGACAGCTGATGAAAACAGACCTCCCACTAGGGCTCTAAACATGGTGTGAAAGATTTGAAACCACCACAATCATTTTAGTTTAATTTGGTAATCATTTACATTTGGAATAACAATATTCTCAAGTGTTTACAATATATCTTTATCTTTAAATTATTTTGGCCATTACATGTTATATGGCAAGTCATGTTACACAAAACATATGTATTAATTGATGTTTTTTCCCCTTCCACCCAATATTCTATCTATATACTGAAAGTTTTTTATTTGTATTTATATATTTATTTTATCCTCCATTTATTCTATTCAGAACTTTTCTTGATGTTGCTCATGGATGTGTAGCAGTCTTAACATTCTTCTAAATAATTCCTTCTGTGTTCTTTGGAGAAAACAGCTCACACATTTGAGAGCACATGAGGGAAAGTACACAACAAAATGTTTTTTCTTTTATTTTAGTGAACCAAGTTGTTAAAGGAAGCCGTGACATTATGACTACCCTGGCAAACAAAAGTTATAGTAAACATATAGTAAAAACCATAATATTGTGAGAAGTTAGTGCAATTTAAACCCCAAAGCACAAACACATACCTCTATTGTTTTCATGGTAAGGCACATGGAAACAAACACCGGCCTGCCACATATCGTTGCCTTGTGATTGCTGTAGAACTGCACCATTTCCTGGGCATTATCAGCTGTTTCCAGTTCGATCATAGCCTAAAATAACACAAACAAACATAACAGCTACAGGCAAAACCTGAAAATTGTATGAGAAATGTGATTAGTAAAACTGAAAGCATATTATGTGGTAGCATGGTTAAAAACATCTGGATAGAAGACAATAACTATCAAGAGATCCAACCACTGCTGTTTTGGTTTTGGCTGTTTCAGTTATTGCATGATTAATTGATAGTAATTAGTGTGTTATGGGCATTGACTGCAAAAAGCTCAGGCTCACTTTATAATTTTTTTGTAGCTCATTTTCTTTCTTTCTTTCTTTTTTTTATTAGCTTATAATGCATTAACTAATGCAAACATTATTTTTTACCAAAACTGAAATCGAAGTTTATCAATCAGTTAATAATTTAGGTAATAACCGATTGATCAATTAAATGTATTTAATAATCAACATTCTAATAAAAAAACTAATTTAAACTGCACACAAAGTGTATTTTATATCAACTTTTTAATAATAGAATTATGTTTCTACTTCAATTTGTTGTGGAATCATGGCTGTTAAAAATGTTTTAAATAAGTAAAACCAGTATAAACCAGTCAAACTTTGGAGTCATCAAGATTTCTTTATTTTTTATATTTTTGAAAGAAGTCTCACCAAGGCTGCATTTTTAAAATGATTTCTGAAGGATCATGTGATACTGAAGACTGGAGTATTGGCAGCTAAAAATCAGCTTTGCATCACAGGAATAAATTACCATTTTAAAATGCATTCAAATATAAATGAGTTTATTGAAATTGTAATAATACAAAATATTACCTTTCATACTGAATCTTTGATCAAATAAATGCAGCCCAGACTCCTTTTTATATATATTATAAAACAAGCCCCCCAACAAAAATTCTGGTTGCTGATATTTCGTGCATCACTAATTTTTACCCAACTGTAAACACAAAACACTGACCTCTTGTTTGAATGTGGATAAAGAATGCTTCACCATACTGCCAAAGGGTGCAGCCAGACTGTAAAGATCCTTCATCAAGTCAGGGGTCTTCTTTACAGGCCACACCACCACTACTTTACTATCCTGTGATTGTGCAATGAAAAATACACATTGCTCTTGATCATACTATTGAACAGGAAATATATATGTTTATTTCCTAAGACATTCAAATTTTAATGTAAATGAGAAATGTGATGCTTACCTTTGGCACAGTAGAATCTGGAAAAAAGGGAAAAAGTGTTACTGTCATAGACTTAAAGTGCATTGTGGGAGAAATTAATATGATTTGAATTTAAATTTAAATTCGGCATGAAATGAAAATTCACTATTCTCTAAATGCACATTAGTGAATGATTCATAAATGCATACGTTTCATTTTTTGTTTGTTTTGACCAATATTTAATCAAAATGAATCACCTCCTGCATTGTTGTCCAGCTCATCTAATGTAACGAAATCTTCTATGTTCTCTGGAAATTCTGCATCATCCAAATCACCCTATAGAGAAATAAGACAAAGCACACACATCGCTGTTAGTCAGACGGCATCAACATGTTCATGTTGTTTCCGCAATTTTTTATTTTTTTTAATTCATATACCATAACACTAGAAAATATGGTGAAATGCACTTAAAACATTTATCAACACAGTATTTTGTAATGTAGCCTTTTAAAATGAAAGAAAAAAGTTTTTTTTTTTGGGACAAATGCCCCAAATGTGAGGCAAATTGGCGCTCGTTCACGGGAGTGACAATCACGCAGTGTGAATTATCAAAGACGTGATCTGAGAGAATCTAAATATCTGGACCTGTCGGCGATTCAAAATCCTGAGGTGTGAAATTAGTTCTGACTGAAAAATACATCAGCGATGACCTACAGCCAATAAGAGAGCAAGATACAGGGCAGCGGGAAGTTCGGGGAGGACGTTTTGTTTGTTTGTGTGTGTGTGTGTGCGTGCGTGCGTGCGCTTCATTTTTTATTAAGCAATTATTAAACAGGTGCATGAAGAACTATATAGGACTAAAATATAATATATATAACACACACACACACCACATAACAACAGTTGGCAAAGGTTTTGGAAGTGACAAATTTTGTTTTGCAAAGTTTACTGCTTAAGCTGTTGTGGTGTTCATTAACGTTGTTTCTAGATTATTGTGTAGAGTGATCAATATGCATTTTAAATCATTACTAAAAGTTTCATTGGCCCAAGATAAACTTTTCAACAAAAACACCCAATTTCACTGTTTTTGATCCTGACACAATGTGACCAGCTAACATTAATTGCCTAAGCATCAGCAGCACATGTGAAAGTGTGAATGAGTACTAGTCAGGTTAATCACTATCATACTAATTAGATTGTAAAAGCAGACTGATTGCAATAAAAGGAGGGAAGAAGCGCTTCCAATCATTGTGTTCTTGTTAGCAATGGTTACCTCCAAAGAAACACGTGCAGCCATCATTGCTTTGCATCAAAATGGCCTCACATGCGAGGAAATTGCTACAAAGAATATTGCACCTGAAAGAACCATTTACCAGATCATCAAGAACTTCAAGGAGAGAGGTTGGACTGCGTGAAGAAGTCTTCAGGAAGTCCCAGAGTGTCCAGCAAGCGCCAGAACCATCTTCTCCTGAGGAGTCAGCTACAGAATCATGTCACCACCGGTGCAGAGCTTGCTCAGGAATGGCAGCAGGTTTGTGTGAGAGCATCTGCATGCACAGTGAGGCTAAGACTTTTGGACAACGGCCTGGTGTAAAGAAGGGCAGCAAAGAAGCCACTTCTCTGCAAGATAAACATCAATGACAGACTGAAATTCTGCAGGAAGTATAAGGATTGGACAGCAGAAGATTGGTGCAAAGTTATTTTCGCGGTGACGTCCCCGAGTGTTTGGGACATCTGGAAAATCGATTTTTTCAGAGAAGAAAAGGTGAACGCTACCATGAGTCCGGTGTTGTGCAGTGAAGCATCCTGAGACCATCCATATGTGTGGGGTTGCTTTTCAACCAAGAATGTGGGCTCTCATAATTCTGCCCAGAAACACTGCCATGAATAAAGAACGGTATCAAAACGTCCTGCAAGAGCAACTTCTGGCCCTTTTCCCGTTACGATCCATGAGCAATTGGGATGATCATGCCTTTCCAGCATGATGGTGCACCATGCAACAAAGCACCTTTAAAACTTATGATATGCTTATCATTGATTTCCAGTTTACCATAGAAACATGTGGAAAAATAATATACAAATACTGAAGCAGCAAACTTTGCAATAGACAGTGGTGGAAAACAGTGTTGGCCACCTTCCTGTCTTTTTTTTTTTTTTTTGCATACAGTGGGGCAAAAAAGTATTTAATCAGCCACCAATTGTGCAAGTTCTCCCACTTAAAAAGATGAGAGAGGAATGTAATTTTCATCATAGGTATACCTCAAATATGAGAGACAAAGAGAAAAAAAATCCAGAAAATCACATTGGAGGATTTAAAGAATTAATTGGTAAATTCCTCGGTAAATAAGTATTTGGTCACCTACAAACAAGCAAGATTTCTGGCTCTCACAGACCTATAACTTCTTCTTTAAGAGGCTCCTCTGTCACCTGTATTAATGGCATCTGTTTGAACTCGTTATCAGTATAAAAGACACCTGTCCACAACCTCAAACAGTCACACTCCAAACTCCACCATGGCCAAGACCAAAGAGCTGTCAAAGGACACCAGAAACAAAATGTAGACCTGCACCAGGCTGGGAAGACTGAATCTGCAAAAGGTAAGCAGCTTGGTGTGAAGAAATCAAATGTGAGAGCAATTATTAGAAAATGGAAGACAAACAAGACCACGAAATCTCCCTCGATCTGGGGCTCCACGCAATATCTCACCCTGTGGGGTCAAAATGATCCCAAGAACTGTGAGCAAAAATCCCAGAAACACACGGGGGGACCTAGTGAACGACCTGCAGAGAGCTGGGACCAAAGTAAAAAAGGCTACCATCAGTAACACACTGCCCGCCAGGGACTCAAATCCTGCAGTGCAGACGTGTCCCCCTGCTTAAGCCAGTACATGTCCAGGCCGTCTGAAGTTTGCTAGAGAGCATTTAGATGATCCAGAAGAGGATTGGGAGAATGTCATATGGTCAGATGAAACCAAAATAAACTTTTTGGTAAAAACTCAACTTGTAATGTTTGGAGGAGAAAGAATGCTGAGTTGCATCCAAGAACACCATACCTACTGTGAAGCATGGGGGTGGAATCATCATGCTTTGGGGCTGTTTTTCTGAAAAGGGACCAGGACGACTGATCCGTGTAAACGAAAGACTGAATGGGGCCATGTATCGTGAGATTTTGAGTGAAAACCTCCTTCCATCAGCAAGGGCATTGAAGATGAAACGTGGTTGGGTCTTTCAGCATGACAATGATCCCAAACACCCCCCCCGGGCAACGAAGGAGTGGTTCGTAAGAAGCATTTCAAGGTCCTGGAGTGGCTAGCCAGTCTCCAGATCTCAACCCCATAGAAAATCTTGGGAGGGAGTTGAAAATCCGTGTGGCCCAGCGACAGCCCCAAAACATTACTGATCTAGAGGAGATCTGCATGGAGGAATGGGCCAAATACCAGCAACAGTGTGTGAAAACCTTGTGAAGACTTACAGAAAACGTTTGACCTATGTCATTGCCAACAAAGGGTATATAAACAAAGTATTGAGATGAAATTTTGTATTGACCAAATACTTATTTTCCACCTTAATTTGCAAATAAATTCTTTAAAAAGCCTACAATGTGATTTTCTGTATTTTTTCTCTCTCATTTTGTCTCTCATAGTTGAGGTATACCTATACCTATGATGAAAATTACAGGCCTCTCTCATCTTTTTAAGTGGGAGAACTTGCACAATTGGTGGCTGACTAAATACTTTTTTTCCCCACTGTATTTGTCACACTTCAAAGATGCAGATCATCAAACAAATTTTAATATTACGCAAAGATAATGCAATTAAATACAAAATGCAGTTTTTAAATGAGTATTTATTTTATTAAGGGAAAAAGCTGTCAAAACCTGCCTCGCCCTACGTTAAAAAGTAATTGCCCCCTAAATCTAAAAACTGCTTGTGCCACCCTTTGCAGCAACAACTACAATCAAGCATTTGCGATAAATGGCAATGAGTCTTGCACATCGCTGTGGAGGAATTTTGGCCCACTTTTCTTTGCTGAATTGTTTTAATTCAGCCACATTAGAGGGTCTTCGAGTATGAATGGTCTGTTTAAGCATCTCAATCGGATTTAGTCCGGACTTTGATTTGGCCACTCCAAAACCTTAATTTAGTTTTTCTTGAGCCATTCAGAGGTGGACTTGCTGGTGTGTTTGGGATCATTGTCCTGCTACATAACCCAAGTGCGCTTGAGCTTGAGGTCACAAACTGATGGCCGGACATTCTCCTTCAGGATTTTCTGATAGAGTGCAGAATTCATGGATCCGTCAATTATGGCAAGTTGTCCAGGTACTGAAGCTGCAAAGCAGCCCCAGATCATCACACTACCACCACCGTGTTTGACTGCTGGTATGATGTTCTTTTTATGAAATGTTGTGTTGGTTTTACGCCAGATGTAACGGGACCCACACCTTCCAAAAAGTTCAACTTTTGTCTCATCAGTCCACAGAATATTTGCCCAAAAGTCTTGGGGATAATCAAGATATTTTTTGGCAAATGAGAGACGAGCCTTTGTGTTCTTTTTGGTCAGCAGTGGCTTTTGCCACTCAGCTTTAACTCAGCTTTCTAAAATAATGTGGTTAATTGCAGTTCTTTCATGATTTAACAGGAGGGGCAATTAATTTTTCACATAGGGCCACGTAGGTTTGGACAGCTTTTCTCCCTTAATAAATGAAATCATCATTTAAAAAACTGCATTTTGTATTTACTTACATTATCTTTGTGCAATATTTAAATTTGTTTGATGATCTGAAACATTAAATTGTGACAAACATGCAAAAAAATAAAAAAATCAGGAAAGGGGCCAACACCTTTTCACACCACTGTGTAATATATATATATATCTCTATATTCTATATTATATATATATATAACAATAAATTAAGGGGTTAAGGTTAAGGAGGCTAGGGTTTTTTTTTTTTTTTTTTTTTTTTTTTTGTTTTTTTTTTTAGAGTTGTCGGCAATTCTTCCTATTGTAAAGTCATGCAGTGTGTAATCTCCAGCAGCAACTGAATGCTACCCCAGATAATCGTGCAGTGTGAAAACAACGATGATCCGATGATTTTGAAAATCATGCAGTGTGAACTCGGCATTAGTGGTTGTTTGGATTCCATTCTGCATTCAGAATTATTGACAGTTGTGAAACTTGTGAAGTTCATTCACATGGATCAATAATTCAGTATATCATTCTTAAGGACAAATAATGCAAACCATGTTTTCTTAAATGCAACATTTTTTTATACTTTGTTAGAATGTTTTTTTACCCCATTAGAACAAGTGATTTTGGACTTAGTACTGGTACTTAGTGGCCTGGATGTATTTGTTTATTTATATATTTTACTGCTGCTGCTTCACACCAAAGCTGTTTATGTTGCTTTTGTCTATGGCTTTTGTTTATATCTAAGGATCTAATTTGAGTTGCTAATAGTAACCTGGGTTTGTGCAACTTTAAGAGAGCAAACAAGCATTTTATTATGTTGCTCAAGTTTGAGGTCAGTAAGATTGAAAAAAATTTAAAAAAAATTTAAGAATTCTCTTCTGTTCACCAAGGCTGCATTTATACGCTCAGATAAAAAGCATTTTAAAAATGACACACTCTACCTTCTATCAACTCACCTCTTCCTCTTGATTCTGCTCTGAACCTCTCTCTCTATTATCCTCCTCAGCAGTGGCAGGTTTCTCCTCTTCTATCTTTTCCTCCTCTTCCTTTTTTTCTTTCTCCTCAGTTTTAACCACAATGCCTTCTGACCCCTCATCAAGCAGCCCAGGTTCATCCTCCAACTGAATTCCTTCCTCATCATCGAGAACCTTGTCTTCACTTTCCATCAACTCGTCTTCTTTCTCTGTGGCTTCCTGGTTTGAGCTGTCACTTTTGTCCTTGTTGCTAGATGTAGACTCTTCTCTTTGTCTGCTGTACTTGCTTGAGTCAGATTTTCTGGTCACAGACTCTGGACTATTTTCTCTGAAAAAAAAAAGGTTTTCAGTTAAGGAAGCATTTAAAATAATCTTTAAAAAGTTCAATTCATGTTAAGCTCTATGGACACTATCTGTGATTAATCAAAACATCTCCATATTCAGCTAATGGAGGCATGATTCACTTTATTTCCTAATTTTCCCAAACATACAGCACTGTAGCAAATCAGCTCATGGGAAATATGAATAATTAACCATAACTAGTTATAATTAACTATTCATATTTTAGATCCACTGTAGATATTTAGCTGACCTCAGGGTTTCAACCGTTTGTCAATTCAAGAACGATTCATGGGGTGGGGGGGGGTGTGGGGGGTTAAGGGAAATAACTTTCTTACTGTACATTTCTATAAGTTTGTAACGTAAATCCGCATGATTATTGACTCCGGTTATGAGTAAACAATGAACACGTCAAGTGTGATACAAGTAAGGTTTTATTAACTACATAAACACTTAAACTAGTCTAACATACTACATAAACACATTAAGCCGGTCTAACATACACATACACACACACACACACACATACAGTTGGTATAGGAAAGGGTTAAAGTTAACTCAGCATAGAAAGAGGCATAAAAAATGGATTTTATGGAACACTTTGCAGGGATATTCAGCAGATCTACAGCCTGAAGGGAACATCAGATTCTTAGTTCAAAACACACCTTTGTAAAAAGGTGCAAAATATACCTAATGTATCAATTAATAAGAATAAGTTTGAATACTTGCAAGTCTCATCTGTCTGAAAGAGATTCCTGATGCAAATCTTAAAGCTTCCCGTAGATCTTTGCTGAATTCGGGTCGATGAGAAGAACCAGTTTGAGTCAGTGTTACTTGATGAATGGAAAGGACTAGGCCGAAGAAAAGCCTGGCACAATCTTTGATATCCTGAAGCATTTTCTCACATCTTCATCTTAGCATCTCACTGAACCACCGACAGGGGCGGGTCCCTGGAGCCGGGCCTTAAAGGTCGGAGAAGATCTCCGCCTTTCAAGATGGGCTTGTCAAATGAGCAAAATGGAATTTCCGAGCGGGAGGTGGCAATTGCTGGAGGGTTTACGACCCCTTTGTTCTCTAAGCATGGTAATTTGCAAATGGACTTAAATCGAAATTATTAACGATTCTCAGGGCCCTAATATATATTGCCTATGTACCACCATATAATATACACGCTTGTTTCGATCATACGAAGGCAAATTCATAGATACTACACAAGGTAAGATTACATATAGTGAAAAGGGATGATCAGGAATGGGTCCCATCACAAGCATACTAAAATAGTCTAAAAAAATATAAAAGATAAAATACACAATGACAATAATATACACAATGACCTGAAGAATATGTGTGTTCATTCAAAATAACGTTTTTCTATGAATTAATTAGTAGAAAAGTCCATTTCTATTCTGCCTCTTGCCCTGGTACATGCAGGGATTTTCCCTGCTTTACCTACTTTTGGCCAATAAACCCAGTGATATCAGCGTTGGTTGCATGCAACAAAGAGGCCTGTTCGACTTCCTGGGGTGGTACGCATTCCGGGGGGAAGGGTCCATGGGTCTCAATGGACTTGTTAACTGCGGTTACAGAGTATTTGTCATATAAAAAGAGAATATATAGTGTGTTGGATTGGTCCAGACGCTACAGCACTTATAAATTATATGAATCATGAATGAATAAATTAAAACTAAATTAAAATCTTGTTTTCAATCGTTGTCATTTAGAAATGAGATTGCGTTTGAATCGAGATCTTTTAACAATTAATCATTCTTTGTACAGTTTTTTAGGCTTTTGACAGTTTTTTTTCATAATTTTTCATAATTCTCAGACTGTTTTGACCAGTGGATTGACTCACACAGTAATCACGAATAACTGCAGTATAACAAACATTTTATAATGACCACACAAATTACATCAATTACTGAACCAACGCTGAACTGACTTGAGCTAAATGATGACACTGTTGTCTTGAGCTGCTTTACAGCAGAATCTGAATGACTGTCTAAACTAAAGCAGTACTTTCAAATGTAGCACCATTACACTTCCACAGACGTTTTGCCCCACAACTATACATGTGCGATATATTCAGAGACACATGATATATCGCATTCAGTAATGCGATATATCAGGATAATGAACATGCATGATATTGTTATCATGGTCACTTCAAAATACAGTGAATAGTTATTTATTACAAATTATATGTAATAAATTCGTATGTAGTAGGCTGTTTTTTTTTTTTTTTTATTTTTTTTTTTTTTTTTTTTTTTTTTTTTTTTTTATTTTTTTTTTTGTTTTTTTTTTTTTTTTTTTTTTTTTTTTTTTTTTTTTTTTTTTTTTTTTTTTTTTTTTTTTTTTTTTTTTTTTTTTTTTTTTTTTTTGTTTTTTTATCTTTTTTTTTTTTTTTTTTTTTTTTTTTTTTTTTTTTTTTTTTTTTTTTTTTTTTTTTTTTTTTTTTTTTTTTTTTTTTTTGTTTTTTTTTTTTTTTTTTTTTTTTTTTTTTTTTTTTTTTTTCTTTTTTTTTTTTCCTGCGATAGACAGTGTTGACGGTTTACCAGTGAGAAGCCTCAACACCAGTTATGTCACTTGCCCATCGCGGCACCGACCCCCACCGTCGTTTTTATTTTTTATAGTAATAAAAATAATTTTAGTTCAGTTAAAGAACAGACACTACAATTAAAACTGAACGCGGCTGCTCAATGCAGCGTGCCGAACGATAGTAGCATCACAGATCAGATTTCATTTATCACGAGCTGACTGACAAGAAGAGTGAGGTGAGACAGACAAGAGATGGCTAGAGTGTTTTTTAAAACGAAATGTACAGGCCGATGTTGTTAAAAAAGATTTTGGATTTGAAAGCCTGTGACTTCTGCATTTATCAAGGTGATATGGAAGTTTTTGTAAAACATCGTTTTTATTTATTTGGTTCCACAGTGTTTACTGATCTTCAGTTTTGTATACCTAAACTTTGTGTAAGTTATTTGTTATTATATATTAGGCATCGAGTATTTTAATTCATTTTGTTAATAAAAGTTCTATGTTCTATTTTGTTGTTGCTTGAATTGAATTGATGCTAATTTGAAACAAAGTAAAATGCGCGTAGGGCTTTTAAGCTATGTAAAAGTGAAGGAAAGTGAGGAAAAGAGGGGAAATTCAAACGAACTAAAAACAAACAATTGCTTTATGCCGAATTGCGCTATTTGAAAGTGAAAGTAAAATGAGCACGGCACTTTTACAAGCCATTTTAACACGGAAGGAAAAAAGGAAAAGACCCCCCCCCCACCCCCCTCCCTTCAGGGTTAACGGTATTACCGGTATTGTCACACGCCGATTAAGCGGTGGGAACCTCAGTAAACCTGTAAACAAAGCAGCTTTGTATAAACTGCCAATGAAAAATTATTCTAAGCATATATTAATCTTAATTTAGCACGTTGTTAAAATTAAATATTGTAACTATTATTTAATATTTAATACATTTTTTGTGTATTGCTTTATTGTATTTAAATGTTCAGTTTCTTTTTGTTTTAAGAAAAAGTTATTAAACCTGTTATACTTTATTATGAAAACACTTTTTTGCAACTAAATTTCAACACCGTGATAATACCGCATACCGTGATAAAAGCTTTAGCAATTATCGCAACATGAAAATGTTATACCGTCACAAGCCTACCCTCAATCAACACACTGGTCTATGTACCTCTTTAGGGCTTGAGATATCAGAAGTCTCTTACCTCAGGGTTGTGATGTGCGACATGGACACTTTAACACTTTTGCCCTGAATCCTCAGTGGGTTACTGTAGTAATACTTCACCATGATGTCAGCATCACGCCAGTCAACCATCTCAATCAAGGCCTACACATATAGACATACAAGAGTTTTACTGAGGGGGAAAACAACAAACAAAAACAAAATGTACAGGTGCATCTCATTAAATTAGAATGTCATGGAAAAGTTCAGTTGTTTCAGTAATTCAACTTAAATTGTGAAATCGTGTATTAAATAAATTCAAGGCACACGACTGAAGTAGTTTAAGTCTTTGGTAATTTTAATTGATGATTCTGGCTCACATTTAACAAAAACCCACCAATTCATATCTCAACAAATTAGAATACTTCATAAACAATTAAAAAAAACATTTTTAGTGAAATTGTTGGCCTTCTGGAAAGTATGTTCATTTACTGTACATGTATACTCAATACTTGGTTGGGCCTCCTTCTGCATGAATTACTGCATCAGTGCGGCGTGGCAGGGAGACAATCAGCCTGTGGCACTGCTCAGGTGTAATGGAAGCCAAGGTTGCTTTGATAGCGGCCTTCAGGTAATCTGCATTGTTGGGTCTGGTGTCTCTCATCTTCCTCTTGACAATACCCCATAGATTCTCTATGGGGTTCGGGACAGGCGAGTTTGCAGACCAATCAAGCACAGTAACACCATGGTTATTGAACCAGCTTTGGTGCTTTTGGCAGTGTGTACAGGTGCCAAGTCCTGCTGGAAAATAAATCAGCATCTCCATAAAGCTTGTCAAGAGAAGGAAGCATGAAGTGCTCTAAAATTTGCTGGTAGATGGCTGCTTTGACTGTGGACTTCAGAAAACACAGTTGACCAAAGTCCTCTTTTCAGATGAAAGTAAATTTGGCATTTCATTTGGAAATAAAGGTCTGGAGTCTGGAGGAAGACTGAAGAGGCACAGAATCCAAACTGCTTGAAGTCCAGTGTGAAGTTTCCACAGTCAGTGAGGATTTGGGCTGCCATGTCATCTGCTGATGTTGGTCCACTGTATTTTCTGAAGTCCACAGTCAACGCAGACATATACCAGGAAATTTTAGAGCACCTCATGCTTCCTTCTGCTGACAAGCTTTATGGAGATGCTGATTTCATTTTCCAGCAGGACTTGGCACTTGCCCACACTGTCAAAAGCACCAAAAGCTGGTTCAATAACCATGGTGTTACTGTGCTCCATGCCACGCTGCACTGATGCAGTAATTCATGCAAAAGGAGGCCCAACCAAGTATTGAGTGCATGTACAGTAAATGAACATACTTTCTAGAAGGCCAACAATTCACTAAAAATGTTTTTTTTTTTTATTGGTCTTATGAAGTATTCTAATTTGTTGAGAGTGAATTGGTGGGTTTTTGTGAAATGTGAGCCAAAATCATCACAATTAAAAGAACCAAACACTTAAACTACTTCAGTCTGTGTGCATTGAATTTATTTAATACACGAGTTTCACAATTTGAGTTGAATTACTGAAATAAATGAACTTTTCCACGACATTCTATTTTATTGAGATGCACCTGTATTTCTACAAATGCTGTCAAAATTAATTCATATAATTAATTGAAAAAGTTTATTTAATAAACTGATTGAATTTAATAGTATAATCTCAGTGAAGTATCAATATATATGCACTGATCAGCCAGAATATTTAAACCACTCGCAGGAGAAGTTAACAAGATTGATTATATTGTTACAGGGGCACCTGTTACAGGACATGATATACTGTTCTACGCAGCAAGTGAACAGTCAATTTAACGTGTAGAAAAATGGGCAAGCGAAAAGGTCTGAGTGACTTTGACAAGGGCTAAATAATGACAGTTAGACAGCAAAGCACATGGGCTGTTCCCGTTACGCAGTGATTAGTGTCTGCCAAAAGTGGTGCAAGGAAAGATAGAGGAGCTACCGTAGCTTAAACTGCTGAAAAACTCAATGGTGGCTGTGACAGAAAACTGTCAGAACACAGTGGATCACAGTTTACTGTTTATGGGGCTGCGTAGCTGCAGACCGGTCAGAGCTCTGTCCACCACCAAAGCATCTACGTGAGCGTCAGAACTGGACCATGGAGCAATGGAAGAATGTTGTCTGGTCTGATGAATCACGTTTTCTTTTAGATCAGACGGATGGCCAGATACATGAGTGTTGTTTACCTGGAGATGAGAAAGCAGCAGGATGCACTATGGGAAGAAGGCAGGCTGGTGGAGGCAGCTCTGCACAATGTTCTGCTGGGAAACCTTGGGTCCTGACATTCATGTGGATGCTACTTCGACATGTACCACCTACCTAAAGATTACTGCAGACCATGAACATCCCTTCATGGCAATGGTGTTTCCTGATAGCAGTGGCCACTATCAGTAGTGTAATGCACTGTCTCACTCTACAAAAATTGTTCAGGAATGGTATAATGAAAACATTCCAAAAAGCTCACAGTGTTGCTTTGGTCTCCAAATTCTCCAGATCTCAATCCAACTGATTATCTAGAGCAGTGGTTCTCAAACTGGGGTACGTATACATGACAGAGGGGATCCGTAAACAAAGTACTGAAATGTACCGTTAATTTAATTATATCACACTCTTAAATAACATTAAACTAAGCATGTGTTTCTCACAGGCGCGTGCCCTCTCTAGTGTACAAAAAAAAAATGGTAGTGCCATATTTTGCGGTCAAAAAGTGCACCTCTCTTTGCTCACATGCGTCTATCGGAGTGTAAACAGTGAGAGACATTGTGGTAAGCAGTGCTACGGGACGTGCGCTCCGTTATGGATTAAAAGAAAGGAATAAAATATAAGGCAAATAGGTAAATAATTGTAGAATTGCACTGTTTGCTAACATGTATCAATCCGCATGCGTGACGCTTACGTACCACTGGACTCACATTCCATCATGAGATCTTTAGGCAGGTGAAAAGTGTGTCGTTAATGCGTACCGTTGTGGCTCCCGCTGGTAAAAAATGGTTAGCCTATATATTGTGTAAGGTGCAAGACAGGTAAAAAAAAACAAATAGAAGGAGACCCGGGTTGCATTGTCAGTTTTTTCACATGCATCTCGAATTGGGAGCTGCCTCCCGGATGGCAGGTTTTGTGGCAGCTGCCTCGCAAAGATGTTTTCTCTTACTGCAAATCGCGCTGTAAAGACCTTGATGCCCTTTGTGACAACGTACCTTTACGTTCTCAGCACTTACTGGCATAAAGAACATATCGACATAGACTGTGTGGGAGAGGAGGATGTTAAATGCCTGGGGCCTGGTTGCACCAGTTGGACATACACCCAGTTGTAAGACTAGGCTGGATGTAAAATGCTCTTTAATTTGTGCGTAGAATTTATACCCGTTGCACCATCTCGGCGTAGTTCTATGTAGAGACTAAATCTTATGCCTAGACAGAGGTAGGTGAAAAGTGAAAAGTCATGATTTGCTCAGACATTATTAGTTTTTAGGATTCATGTCTGTTAGTTAATTATTACTGCAGACATGAACTGTAATGTTTATGGTCTTTTCAGGCAGGATAAGTGATATCAATCGTGAAGCTCAGTGTAGACTATACCACATTGCCGATAGTAATAGACCTAATACAAAATATATTTCATTACAGCATGTAGCCTAATTATGCAGTACAACAGTGATTGATCGGGATTTTAAAGGGGTCATTTGATGCGATTTCAAGTTTTCCGTTCTCTTTGAAGTGTTACAAGCTCGTGGTGATAAAGAAGATCTGTAAGTTGCAAAGACTAAAGTCTCAAAAAAAAAGATATTCTTTATCAAAGTTAACACTCTGCCACGCCTACCTAAAATGGCTCATTCTAACACGCCCCCACATACCTACATCACTATGTGGGAATATTAGCAAAACGCCGCCCAAATATTCACGCAAAGAAAAAAGGCGTAACTTTTATTCTCGCTGTAGTATTGTTGACGCTGCCACCATGTCGTGAAGGCGCTGTGTGTTTCGTTGTGAAGCGAAAATACTTTGTTTGGCCTTACAAAGAGGACGATATCACTTCGTCATGCCTAGAGCTGATCCGTGCTGGTCGTGGAAGAAATACATCAACTTCGCGCTGTAGATCCAGCCCGGTGGGGGGTTTTTTTCATCACATGTGGGTTTCTCAAGCCCGCCGACCTCCGCTCACTCAAGCCGCCGGCCTACGCTCACTCTAGCCGCCGGCCTCCGCTCACTCAAGCCGCCGTGTGTTTCGTTGTGAAAGCAAAACTCCTTTGTTTGGCCTTCCAAAAGAGGACACGACTGAAAATCAGTGGTTAAGTTGTATTTACAAAAATGTTCCAGAACAGTTCAACCCAAATAACCAGATGTGTGCAGCACATTTTATGGAAAACTGTTTACTGATCCTGGGAGAGTAGACTACAATGTTTCTTTTCTGACTCACAGACTGTAAGTAAGTTTTCATTTTAAGGATTTGCCACTGAAGATTCAAACGCGAGTTTTGAGCAGTGTAGAGTAGCGCTTTGTTGTTTGTCATTTCTCCGATCACAAATTAAGACATGGTTTTATGTTTACGCGGCACGATACAACACGTAAAAAGTCATTATAATCCGTAATTATGTCCCACTTGATGCAACAAATGCCTCGTCTATAATAGGTTTTAATGTTTTTGTCTCATAGCTCCGGCCAGACAGGGCATCACAATATAGTAAGGGACGTAACATTTCCGTCACAAACTTGAGGAATTCAGTCAATCACAACGCACTGGATAGCTGACCAATCAGAGCACACCTCGCTTTTCAGACGAAGAGCTTTGTAAAAATCGACGTGTTTCAGAAGGCGGGGCAAAGAGGAGAAACAATAATATACAGTATGTGGAAAATAATGTTTTTTTTAACCTTAAACCGTATAAACATTTCATTATACCAAATACACAAAATAATGTTCTTTTTAGCAGCATCATATGACCCCTTTAAGACCTATTGAAATTATAATTAAGACTTTCTTGTACAATTTAAGACTTTTTAAGGCCTTATATTTGATATAACTTAATTTATGACTTTTTAAGACCCAGCGGAAAAACCAGTTTTCCACCGCCCTAGTTTGTACATTAAAAAATCCCATTGTCTCTTGAGTTTCACTAAAACATCACAAGTTCTTCAAGATGGTAATCCTCACCTTACTGTCAGTGAACTTTGACTGCCACACCTCACCAAACATGCCTGCAAGCTCCAGCACTTCAGCCTCCACGTCCTCCCCCAGAGGCAAACGTGAAAAACAAACCACTGAAGGCGCATTTGAACGTTTTGTTCGTTTTGGTGAAGGCACATCAAACTTGGGTGGTGTCTGTCAATCAAATATATGCAAAAAAAATTTTTACTGTCAATTGAAATCCATGATAAATGGATAGATTGTATAGAGGGTGTGATTTGTGGGGTTCCTACTCACATAAATGCCTTCCACTGTTGGTGATAAGTAGAGGATTACTGGGTTCTCCTTTATGAAGGCTGGTTTCAACTGGAAGTGATTGACCATATTCTGAGCCTCCTTGTGAGAATTAAACTCCAAAAATCCCTGTTACCCAGCAACACCCATAAAAATAAATGAATAAAGATAAAAAAAAACAATGAGAGGTGTTTTTAAAACCTGTTTCACATATACTAGGTGCGTATGAGTGTGACTGGAATGTGAATGGGTGACATGCCATCAGAATGTGAGCTGATATAAACATCACAATAATCCACAGATAATCCACACAACTCCAGTCCATCAATTAAAGGGATAGTTCACCCAAAAATGAAAATTCTGTCATTAATTAATCACCCTCATGTCGTTCCAAACCCGTAAGACCTTCATTCATCTTCGGAACACAAATTAAGATATTTTTGATGAATTTCGAGAGCTTTCTGACCCCCCATAGACAGCAAGGGTACTAGACGCGGAGGAAACAAATTGTTGAATAAAGTCGTTGTTTTTGTTTTCTTTTGCACACAAAAAGTATTCTCGTAGCTTCGAAAAATTACGGTTGAACCCCTGATGTCACATGGACTATTCTAACGATGTCCTTACTATGTTTCTGGGCCTTAATCGTGGTAGTACCCTTGCTGTCTATGGGAGGGTCAGAGAGCTCTCGGAATTCACCAAAAATATCTTAATTTGTGTTCTGAAGATGAAGTTGCATTATTATGAATATGCTCATATTGGCCATAAGGATGAATAGATTCTCAGGGCCTCAAAAAGGCCTCAGGGTGAGAATTTTCAGTAATTTATCGTTTTGAGTTAACTATTCCATTAATAGGGGTTATGCGCAACAGACTTCCGTATTCTGTTAACCGGGTCTCGTTGCTTTCGGTTCAAGCATTTTGCATATGCTTAGTTAAATATGAAGCCGTTTTACTCGAGATGCCTTCAAAGTAGATACCAATGATGATCATAACCAATGTTCATCACATATGCGGACTGATATCTAAAACATTTAGATATAAAAATGTAATAAAACGTCAACAATAAAAACAGCTAGCTAGTTTAACTGATTATCTTAAAAGTCCATAGATATCGCTATTATTTAATACGGCTGTTAACACATTCTCCGACAAGCGGAAGCAATGAGACCTGTTTTCCGGGTTTGGTCAGGTGATGTTCGACATATACCCTATTTCACTCAATTCGAGTTTAATTTGGTGCTATCTGCTAAACTTCACCTTTCACATTCCACAGAATAAAGTCGGCCATGCAGGTTTAGAACAATGTGAGTGCAAGTACAAGATTTGTACATTTTGATATTTAAACTACCCCTTTAAATATCACTGTAATAAAATTCTGTTACAGAAGTCATTAGTAAAGTGTTATAATGCTACAAGACACTGTTAAACATGTTTACTGCTCAATCACAATACAAAAATCAAGCAATAATGGGCAAAACAAAGTTGCAAGTTGTCATGAAATTACAAAATGGTTCACCACTGAGAATAAATGTATAATGTCTTTCTGGTGTGTAATTACCTTTGCTGGGAACACCAGGTGTTTCACAACTGTGCCGAATGGTTTGCCAAGCTCTAAAAGCTCCCCCACGGCCACAGCACCCATAGGAAATTTGGCAACTACCACTCTTGTATTGGGCTGAGGATAATATAACCACATGAATAAAAGCAATTTGAGTGCAAAAATAACAGAAATGAACACAAGACAGCAGCACACAACTTAAATTACCTTAGGAGGGTAGAGGTGGTCTGATGTGGTGGACATGTACTGATCCCCTTAAAAAAACATTTGTTAAATGTATGAATTTTGTGCAATTTAGTTGTTATAAAAATGTATGCAGTACTATATAAAATAACTTAAATTTTAAAACTTAAAAACCCTATGAAATGGCATGATGAGCCAGTTTTCTTTCATATGTTGATGTATTTCCTGTTTAAACAGGAAGTTGGAGAAAATTATACTTAAGGAATTGGCATTTTATAAATAGCCAATAGGTTTTAGCTAATGTCACAATCATGAGAGCATTTAAATGGACAAAAATTAACCTATACAGAGGAATTTAAAAGATCAATATTTTTGGTTTATCTCTTCTGTGAGCACTTAACTGCATCTTAATAAATAAATAAATATCTATCTATGCTTTCACTTTCCCTTAATCCCTCCCTGTTCTAGCTTGTACTATTCTAAACGATGTTTAAAACTTTGTATAACAAGCACTTGTGCTATTTGCCTCTTTAGGTCGAATCACTTATTGTATTTCTCATTTGTAAGTCACTTTGGATAACTGAGTCTGCAATTGAATAAATGAAAAATGAATAAAGGTAAATTGTGGTTCAATTTCAAGAAAAAGAGGGGAAAATTGTATATTTGCTGTAATTTCCTCCACTTCTAGGAGTACGCTAGCTTGCAGATGATCTCAAAGTTAACAGGCATGAACTAAAAGACACCAAACCCTTTTCTGGGGTGTTAGTAATGAATTAGTAATGAAGTAATGAAATTATTATTCTTACAGTCAGAGTTGCAGGGTCTTTTAGGGGGTGGAAATGAGCGAGTACTTCGTTCCGATTCACGTAATTTGTGGCGGACACCTGAAAGATGGTCTTTCCATGTCTGACAGTTAAGAAAACAAAACATAAGCATTCAGGATAGTGATACAACAGATTATGATAAACACCTTCATCCAGAAAGAAAATCATACATAATGGTATGAGTATAATATATTTATCTAAATGATAATGCCTAACTTTGGATATTCTAGTTAATTAAATGTCTAGTTTTTGAAATATTTTTAACTTCTTTGGACCCAAAGAAAAACATTTCAAAATTATGATTGAATGAGTCACATCCAATATGCATGCACTATATCTATGAGGGAACCAAAATGAAACTCCACTTCACATCATCCCTGTCTTGTCTGGGTATTTTTGTATTCCCTCACTTCCCAATGTTAAGCAGTACTACTCGCTAACAGCAGCATGGATAGCTTTACCCATAAAAAGTAAACTCTTCTGAACCATTAGTCACAATGCCCAGCGCTAATTTGTGATTTTACAAAATGTTAACCATTTATAGGTATTTTTGTTGTTTCACTTTAATTGTTTGTTTTATGGTGGTACACAATTTACCACATATCTTTTTATTTTTGCTAGCTACCTTCATGGAATTCAGCACACACTTGCAAAGAGAGCATTTGTGTGGGAAAACCATTGGGATGTCACCAGACTCCGTCTCCTCAGTCACATGATGCCCGCTTTGTCTTTCACGGGATGACTTCCTGTAACCCATTTCTTTTCTTCCTCCTGGGGTTAGGTTGTACTTCTCAACCTTCCTATGCCCCTCCCCTCTCCCATGATGGCTTCCGTGGCTCCCAGAGCGCCGCGCTGAGCTGGAAGTCAAGGGGCTTCTGCATCTGTCACTGCATCTTTCGGGTGTATTCAGCTTGTCCTGTGAAATTCTGGACTTGTCTCTGAAGTCGGTGTCTGCGGTAGCTGACTCATTATGGGCTCTCTTCGTCTTGAGCTGCATGATTAGATGAGGGAGGGTTTCTACGCTAATTTCACTTTCAGGAATCTGAGCAAGTGCATCCACATCTTTTGATGACAAGCCGAGCGTCGCATACAGGCTCTGCGCACCAATAGTCTTGGCTTCATTGGTGTTTTCACTGGCACCGCCATCAAATGTGTCCATTGCCAACCTTTACAGACAGAAAAGAGAATCAGGGAGCAGTCTGAGATTTCACACAGTCAGAACAGAAAAGGCAAATCTATTACGTTTGATTATGGATTTCTTAAACTGAGAAGATGGCACCAGAGATGATCATTATACTACAACAATACAAACATAACATGGTTGATATTATTATATAACATGTATATGTTATCATGCAACACAGAAAAAAACTGAGAAATATCTCAAGTTTTTACACTGATTTACACAGAATGGGACAAAAACAGAGCCAAAAAATATTGATGTGTTAACACTTGAAGAATAGAATTAGTGACAAAACTGACCATATAGGTACTGGAAAATATTACTTTGTTTATATGTATTGCTATTAATGTGATTAGGCTGACAATGGCACCAAGTCTTTACAGAGTCACAGAGAGAGTCCACTTTTATGACTGTAAACATTTAAGTACAATTTTAAATAATGCACTTTGTACTAATGTCACATTAAATTATTTATTTTCAATCATTGTTTTCAAGTAATACACTTTATGTGACTAACAAACTAAAGCGCATGAAACATACTTGATCATTTTAGCTGTAGTGCATTATTTGAAATTACATTTAAAGTTAATATTTTTTAAATGTACTAAATTACAACATCATTACATGTGTAATTATAAACTTATGTAAAAACATGACATACTAGTTTCAATAGAAAGTACATTGAATATATTTTAGTTTACCATAAATGATTGTCAGTACATTCAGCAGTAAACTTTAATCATATTTCAAAGAACACAGAAATAATTATGCAACGCAATATATAAAGATGTACTTAAGTCCAACTTATGTGGTCCCAAAAAGCACTGTAAAATTTAGCAGATTGCATTTAATATAAATTTAAGTTATCAATCATTTTTATTAATTGCCGTTAACATGCAACCTAAAAGTAATGTTTTCAGACACTATTCCTTTGAAGCATATTATTTCTGTAATAAATACTGTCTTTAAATGTACGCTAAAGAGGGGTCAGATTTAAGATATAATTACCTAATTTTATTTTTCTATATATTTCTTTATGTTTGTTGCACAACATTACTTTGATTTGGTGGACAAGTGTGATGCCAAACACCTTAATAAGGTTTGCAAGAATTTCATTTTGTTAATGAGAATTTTTTTCCATCACTGTGATTCCCGGATTTCTGCATCACCATAGCATAAAATATACACAGTGAAATTAATTTTAATTCAGAAATTAAAACCCTGTTCATGCATAGAAGAGGCGCATTGGCTGTATGCATTAACTGCAAATTAATTAATAGATTCACAATTCACAAAAGCATTTGAAACTAAATGATTTCATTTATGATTATCAATTCACATAGCTGGTAGAGATTAAGGAACTGACACACATAAAGTTAAAGCTTATGTTAACTAAACATTGCTTATTAATCTATGTCGATATAATATTAAAATGCCAATATATGCTGGTTTGTAGATATCACAATTAACACGTCACAAGATTACAGTTTGCAGCTATTTACAACAGTGGCCTAATATCACAATTTTAAATGGTACATAAAGTACAGCTTTCCAATTGTTGTAAAATAGTAAATCTATCAGACAAGAAGTGCTAATTGCATAGTCCCATCTCAAGCTAAATTAATGTGAAAAATACTAAGTTTGGATATTCTTAACTTAAAAAAAGACAGGATCTCCCTGCTTTCAAAGTCATGGCCCAACCCCTTTTTGAGTCTGTTTTATGTGACAGGTTTGAGGAATGTTCTTAGGTTTTGTGGTCTTTAAAACTTTCTAGGATTGACTAAATGGGCATTATTATTTTGTTAAATTTGCACCTTAACATGAAATATATCTTGCAATGGTTTAGAATAATAAACCATCAAAATGGCCGTGGCCAACCTCCTTGGTACAGTTAGCCGCAGAGCTAATCCACAGCTAAATATAATATTTGTCAAAAGCATCTTCAAACGCTAAAACTGCCCAAAGCTATTACATTTGTCGTGAAGGCGCAGATGTAAACACGAGCAAGAAATGTGTCGCACGCTGATAAATAACTACCAGTAACTTCGCCAAATGGTTTGATTAACTTTGGCACTGTTGATTATTTCATTACTTTACACCTATAACAAATAAAACGACTACAAAAGAACATTCTATAATTGCTCTTACACAACAAAATAATACAAACAGTTATAATAATCACCCAAATGTCCGTCAAGAAGCGCTCCTTGATCAATTTGTAAATATCGATAGGACCCCTGGATTTCTTCTTCTGAAATGTGTTGGTTGCGATTCACTCGAATGGTGCAAACACTGCCACCTAACGTTACCTCTCTGAAGCAATAACAGAGGGACGAGGACAAGACGGACCAAGGGGTCAAAGATTATTTCATATGGGCACCAGTAACTAATGGAGTTTATGTAAGTGTTTACAATGCAAAATATAGAATGGTAGTAAAACAATTAAGGACAGAAGAGAATTAAGTGCAAGGGACAAGTAAGGTGACATAAGCAGCATAGTTTTAAAGGGGTCATATGATGTGATTTCAAGTTTGCCTTTCTCTTTGGAGTGTTACAAGCTCTCTTGGTGCATAAAGAAGATCTGTAAAAAAGTTGCAAAGACTAAAGTCTCAAAAAAAAAGATATTCTTTATCAAAGTTAAGACTCTGCAACGCCCCCCTAAAGCGGCTTGTTCTAACACGCCCCCACATGTCTAGGTCACTATGTGGAAATATTTGCATAATGCGGCCCAAATGTGCACGCAAAGAAAGAAGGCGTGGTTTCAGTAATCGCAGTTAGTGTTGAAGCAGCCGAGTCAGGGAGACGCTGTGTTTCAGTGCGAAAGCAAAAGCACTTTATTTGGCCTTCAGAAACTAGATGCATTTAGGAATCTTTAAGATTACTTACAACAGAACAGCAATGTATTTTATGGACGACCGTTTCGTGAACCTAGGAGAGGAGGTAATTCTGACTTTGCTATGACATTCTGGCGCTTCTGAATCAGCTACTGTTTTGTTATTAGTTTAAGTATTTGCTATTGACTGTGCAAATGCGGAGTTGCGCACTCGTGTGTGTGAGAGAGAGAGAGAGAGATAGAGAGAGAGAGAGAGAGGAGAGGAGCGAAGAGAGGTCCTCAAAGTAGAGTCAGCTGTCTTACCCGTAGCTTGTGTACTGCAAACACATACCAGCTTCAGCACGGTGTGCTGTCACGGGACTCTGTTCCCCTTTGGGCTTGTCTTACTTTATTTTGAAAGATGAAGCTGCGAGTTATGGTAATGGGCGTACATTCGACGAGTGCTTGCACGGGGTCGGCCAATCACAAGGCACTGGGTCAGCTGGCCAATCAGAGAAGAATGCGCTTGTCGGAAGGAGGGACTTTGTAGAAACGAAGCGTTTGAGAGAGGCGGGATAGAGACTACAATAATGTAAAGTATGTGAAAAATAATGTGTTTTGAACATTAAAGCATGTAAACATATTCCGTTACACCAAATACACAAAATATGATCTTTAAAAAAGCATCATATGACCCCTTTAATGAATATTAGGCCTATATCAAGCCTTGGGGCACCACAAGACATGTAGAGGTATTTGAACCCAGCAATACTAGGACCTAAACCAGTTTAGGTAGTTCTGTAATCATCAATCATGTGATTGTCTGTCAAATGCAGCGCTGAAGGTCTAGAGAGCTACAACTGACAGGTTTTCTAAGTCCTTATTAACTTGCAGATTAATTAAAACTGTTAGAAGAGTAATTTCTGCTTGATTCTTTTGGGAGTTTGGCCCTAGGAAAAAAAAAGGGGACATAAGAGACAGGTATGTAATTCCTGAGCACTGAAGAGCCAATATTGCTTTTTTTTTCAGAAACCAACCTTAACGATTGTCATGACTGCTGTGCCAAAATTTGGAAAATGTATCTGCAGATGGACTGATTAACAATACTTATGATGTATGGTAATAAAAAAACAACAACAACGACACTGTTTTAAAGGGGTCCTATTATGCTCTTTTACAAAGTTCTGATTTTGCGACGACTCGCGGTTTTTTTGGGGGGGGGGGGGGCCTTAGAACGGCTCTCATACTAGGTTGATTCGCAAAACCCCACACCCCATATTTTTCACAACATTTTAAATTACTCTACAACACCTCTTCCCGTCTGGACCCCATGAACGGCTCGAATAGTTCTGTACCAAGGAAGGCCCGCCTTCGGAAATACAAACATGGCTGTGATTGGTTAGCTCGGCCCGTGTGTGTTGTGATTGGACAGCATCAGCGCCTGGGCGCGGAACAGGTCCAGGCCCCTTACCATAGCGCATGCCCGCTCAGGTGTACTAATGCGTCAAAATCAAATCCATTTGAGCGCGATTTAAACCCGGATGATTGAAATCACTCTAAGTTAGTCGACTTGGGAGAGGCTCGTGTGTCTCCGACGTAGTGATAACACTCGTTGCCTTCTGTAGTGCAGCTCAACCAGGTCTCGTCTCATTCGTCGGTATTTGTGATATCACACATCCCGGAAAATATGCGTTGTAGTCAAAACTAGTTGTTCGTTGTAGTTTTTGAAAAATGATTTCTATTAAATAAAATATCTCCTTTTGAATTGGACTTTGAGCTTTGTAAACTTTGCAGATCTTTTTTATGCTCAAACAGCAACATTACAGACTAACTAAAGTTGAAAAAGTGAAATTGCATAATAGGACCCCTTTAAGGAATTTAGTAATGGGTCAAGAAGAGGGCAGCTAGAAGAGTTCATAACAGTTGTCACTGTGAAAGTGTTCAGATGACATTTCACAGTAGGAGGAAAGTTAGAATCCATACTAGAAGAACAGGTGCTTGCTATGCTTAGTCCTACACTCTTAAAAATAAAGCAGCTTCACGATGCCATAGAAGAACCGTTTTTTGTAAATGATTCCATACAGAACCTTTAACATCTGAAGAACCTTTCTGTTTCACAAAAGCATTTGTTTTAGCATTTGGCAGGTCATTTTATCGGCAGCCTTGAGCATTAGATGTAGCCAGGAGCGCATTAATGCACGGGCTTTAACGGGCTGAAGCCCAGGGGCCTACACTGGGAAGGGGGCCCACTGGCTGCAAGGAAATTATATTTTTTCGAATAATTATTTGAATATATGGGAATTTGCAGCAGTGACAATAGCATTTTGTAAACAAACTCACACACTTATTTTCAGCGATGCCCTGGTTGTAGTTTTTAGTGAATGGTTCAGTTTAAGTTTCCCCCACACAGTTTGTTGGTTTGTGTGTATTCCACCGATATACTAGCGGAATACACAATGCATGCAGCATGCGCTAGTATATGGAAGCATACAGGTAGCGAAATTCAATTTAAAATGCAATATGCAAAATGGCAATGCAATATGCAAAATGGCAACGCAATATTCAAAATGGCAATGTATTTCTGTATTTAAATTTACATTTTCCATTAAAGCCCAGCACGAGATGTCTTTATGTTAACGTGCAAGAAATCAACACAGCACAGCAACACAATCAACAAGAAACACACTGCTGTGTGAAAGGAGCTGGACCGGACAACTTTCTGTAACGTCAAACAGTGAGAGTTCAGTGACTTGCATGGATGTAGACTATGTGTGTCAACTGGAGGTTTTAGATTCAGTCACTGTGTTCCAATGCTGCTTCAGAGTCTCAATCTCAAATCTGGGGATGGAAGAATAGGAATCATCCTATTGTTTAAATGTGATCATTAAACTTTGAACGGCTATGATTGAATGAATTAAGCGCGAGCACGGCACGTTTCAAAATAAAAACGCAGTTAGCAATCACCAAATATTTCACATATATGCCAACTTGCCAAGTGTTGTTCCGATCTACTTATGATGAATAATTAATATTTTATGTAATTTATGGTGTTTAAATCATACCTGTAAACTCACATTTCGGCCAGGAAAGTTTTGATGGCATTTTCTTTTCATATTACCTCTGTATAATGCCTGTAATAACATAAGGTTTACTTTATGTAACTGTTCCACAAGCGCCACTTTCTGGCAAAGAATGAATTTGCATATTCACTTATATTCACATTTTATGCAGAACAGTGTTGTGAATGGAATGTTAACTGGCATATCAACAAGGGAAATGTTAAAAAAATGTGACATAAATAATTGTCAGGAAGCTTAAAAAAAAGTTATCTAGGGAAGGGGGGCCTACTGTAACGCTGTAGAGCAGGGGCCTCTGGTTATCTTAAGGCGCCCCTGGATGTAGCCTATCATTTGAGCATTTAAGCATTTTATTGATTGCGAATTATGTTAGGGGGAAACGTATTGTAGGCGTACTGCCTATATTAAAAGCATAATAAACCAAAACAGTGTCACAAATTCAAGATATGTTTTTGTGTGCTGTTGTTGAGATATAGTTCACATACTGGATTTCACCATGTAGTGGCGCTTACATTTCCTATTTCCTACATTACCACTTAGGGAAATAAAGGTATAAACAAACGTTTTTTTTTTTTAACCATTCATTCTTTTATTTTTTTGAACCAATCATTACACGGGGTGCTTTTCAGTACCATAATCAAATGTTCCCTCATTTAAATTCTGAACTGCGAGAAGGAAAGAGAAAGCATGAGCTTGAAGATGCTAAACACATGCTTTTATGTCAAAGCACCTGATATATACATACATTAAATAGTTTTTGAAGGGGGGGTTTTTTTTTTGTTTTCCATGCTTTACCTTTGTGGTTTTAAATAAACCACAGACAAGGTGTTTATTAAATCCTGTGCCCACTAAATTACTGAAAGAGTTGTTACCTGTAGAAGAACCGCTTCTCAATATTATTAATGCGTCGTTATCTCTAGGTCATGTCCCAAAACCATTCAAGCTGGCGGTTATTAAGCCTCTTATTAAGAAACCACAACTAGATCCTAGTGAACTGGCAAATTACAAACACATTTCATATCTTCGGTTTATGTCTAAAATTTTTTTTAAATTTGGTCCCACTGACATACCACACACTTGGCCCCCTCACCTCACCCCAGCAAAAAAATTATATCTATGAAGAATTTCAGTCTGGTTTCAGGCCTCATCATAGCACAGAAACTGCACTCGTTAAAATTGCAAATTAATTGCTTCTTGCGTCAGACCAAGGCTGTATCTCATTGCTAGTTTTACTTGATCTTTGTGCTGCATTCGACACTATAGATCATGACATACTCATAGATTGATTACAAAAATATACAGGTATTCAAGGTCAGGCTTTAAGACGGTTTAGATCCTACCTGTCCGATCGCAACCACTTTGTTCATTTAAATGGGGAGTCATCTCCCTCAAGAATGCAAAGTAACGTATGGAGTGCACACAAGAATCTGTCCTAATCTGTTAATAAACTATATATCTAAACAAGACAAGATGAAACTTCTAAATTATCTATGCTAACAGAGTGTGTTAAAAATGTAAGATTGGATGACCAATTATTTTCTCCTGTTAATTCGGATATTACTTATTGGACCAAAAAAACAGTACACAGAATCTCTTAATTACAATTTGTATCTAGATGGATGTAATGTCACTTCCTCTACAGTCAAAAAATTGGGTGTTATATTAGATAGCAAACTGTTTTTTGAAAATCATATTTCCCATGTTAAAAAAAACAGCATTCTTCCATCTTAGAAATATTGCCAAGCTACGAAACATGTTACCTGCTCACGCTGGCACACCTGCCCCAGCCCGGCCTGCTGTACATACGAAGACACCAGTCACCCCCACCCCCACACTCGAGACCCAAAACGGGGGTCTGGCACTTCCTTTTTAGTGAGGTCAGTCAGCGGGCTGGTAAGGTCAGAATAATTAGGGATAAACCTCCTATAATATCCTGCCAGCCCCAGGAACTGCCTCACCTCCTTTTTAGTCTTGGGCCTCGGACAGGTCGCAATTGCCACCATCTTATTAATTTGGGGACGCACCTGCCCATGACCCAAGTAGAAGCCCAGAATACCGTACCTCCACACGCCCAACCGCACACTTCTTCAGGTTGGCCGTCAGCCAGGCCCCTCTCAGAGCTCGTAGGACAGCCCGCAGATGCGCCATATGACGCTGCCAGTTCTGACTGTAAATGATGATGTCATCTAGATAGGCAGCGGCATAGGCAGCATGCGGCCGGAGGATTCTGTCCATGAGCCGCTGAAAGGAAGGGTAACAAATTGGTGTAATCCAAATGGCGTCGTGAAGGCTGTCTTTTCTTTGGATAAGGGCGATAAGGGGATCTGCCAATATCCCTTGGTTAAGTCCAGTGTCTAATAAAAGTGAGCTGTGCCCTGCCGATCCAGCAACTCGTCAACCATTGGATAGGCACAGATCACACCACACTCACACCCGACCCACCGCTTTCACATTGCGGATTACACTCAACACAGAACGAAACAGAGCAGTCCGTTTAGGTTAACAAAACTATCGGGCTCGCCCAACGCTGTGGGATTCTTCTACTACCCCCTCTCTAAAATCGCCTATAATCTGGCCTGAACCACTTTATTTTGGTTCCGGCAACGAAGGCCGGCTGTGTACCACCACGCCCGGCTCCGTCTCAATATGGTGCTGGATGAGATTCGTTCGACCGGGCAGGGGTGAGAACACGTCTGCAAACTCGGCTTGCAATCTTGCTACATCAGTGAGCTGGGAGGGCGAGAGGTGATCTCCCCTTGGGGCCAGAGTGAGCGATTGGATTTTAGTGTTAATTTCTGGCCTGAGATCTTCCTCTCCACTCACTGCCGTTGCCAGCATCACCGGTTCCACCTCGCTCCATTTTTTAAGGAGGTTAAGATGGTAAATTTGACGTGCCCCACTCCTGTCCGATCGAATTACCTCATAATTAAGATCTCCCACCCGCCGTGTGACCTCAAAGGGTCCTTGCCACTTGGCGAGTAATTTAGAGCTAGAGGTAGGGAGTAATACAAGCACTTTATCTCCCGGTGCAAAATTGCGTATTCTGGTTCCCCGATTATACAGCCGGCTCTGCTTGTTCTGGGCCTGTAACAAATTATCCATAGAGAGCTGCCCCAATGTGTGGAGTTTTGTTCTCAGGTCCAGCACATACTGAATTTCGTTTTTGCCATCCGAAGGTCCCTCCTCCCAAGCCTCTCTCAGGACGTCCAAAACCCCACGGGGCTGGCGCCCAAAAAGGAGCTCAAAGGGGAAAAACCCCGGGGAGGCTTGCGGGACCTCGCGCACAGCGAATAATAGGGGTTCCAGCCATTTATCCCAATTTTTGGCGTCTTCGTGAACGAACTTCCGAATCATGGTCTTCAACGTGCGATTAAATCGTTCCACCAGACCGTCTGTTTATGGGTGATAGACGCTGGTGCGGACCGATTTAATGCCCAATAACTCGTAAAGCTCACGTATTGTACGTGACATAAACGCCGTGCCTT
>JADLZN010004935.1:65000-78079 GCA_018155175.1 Sinocyclocheilus anophthalmus
TCCATGCGAAATAATTAAATCTAGCGTATGATTAAAAACGATGAGTGGCCCCGGTGACGTTTTGCTTGACTCCAAAAGAGTTAATTAGGTCAGTAAACGCAAGTCCTAATGCATCATTTGTATTATCAACGTGAATATTAAAATCTCTGACAATTAGCGCTTTATCAACAGTAACCAATAGGTCTGAGAGGAAATCTGCAAATTAATTTAGGAAATCTGTATACGGCCCTGGAGGTCTATACACAGTAGCCAGAGCAAGAAATACGATACAATTTCTTTTGCATATCTGACAGTGTAAAATTAAGCATTAGTATTTCGAATGAGTTAAACCTGTAACCTGTCTTCTGAGTAACATTGAGAATATCACTATATATTGTTGCAAAACCTCTGCCATGACCAGTCTGACGGGGCTCATGCTTAAAACAGTAGCTTGGTGGAGTAGACTCACTTAGACCAATATAATCATTAGGTTTTAGCAAGGTTTCAGTCAAGCAGAGTACATCAAAACGAGTATCTGTGATCATTTCATTTACAATAAATGCTTTGGGTGAGAGCGATCTAATGTTTAGGAGCCCAAACTTAAAAAATAGTTTTTGTTCATTTATTTTAAATTTTCTGGTTTAATCACGATCAGATTTTTCTAGATCCTGCATTAAATTTATATTTTGACCTCACTATTCAGGGAACAGACACAGTCTTTATAGATTGGACAGAACAAGTACTTCTATCATTTAAGCGGGCATGGCAGTTATTTGAGAATTGGCTTACTAGTCACATGGAGCGCAGCGTCCTGGAGATGTTGTCCGACAGGAGTTCTGCTCCGACTCTTCTGGGGTGCAGGCCATCAGCGCGAAATAGCCTAGGACGCTCCCAGAAAAGATTTCAGTTATTAACAAAAAGCAGTTTCTGTTCTTGACACAATGACAATAACCATTCGTTTAAAGCAAAAAGCCTACTGAACTTTTCTTGTCCTCGTCGATACGTGGGAAGCGGTCCTGACACGATGATCGTTGTCGTGGGCGATGTGCTGCGCACCGTCTTGTTCAGGCTCCTGAAGTTCCTCTTCAGTGTCTCTGTCTGCTGCAGCTTGGTGTCGTTAGCCCCCGCTTGAAGCACGACCGCTCTGGGGCTCTCGTCACCCTTCAGGATCGCTGGTATCTGCGCAGAAACATCGAGAACACGAGCACCAGGGGAACAGTGAGTGTGCACTTTACCTTCAGCTAACATAGCACAGACGTGCCGGACGATGGAGTCTCCGATGATCACAGCGTCGCCTTCCGTCTCGCGGAGGGGAGCGAAGCGGTTCCGGGTGGAAATCTCGAAGACCGGAGGCGGCAGAGGAGGAGAGGTCGTCGCCCGGGGCCTGGCACGCGTCTTCCGTAGGCGTTGCACCCAGGGTCCGTGGTGTCCCGGAGCCGGAGGGAAGGACATCTGGGAAGAAGCGTCCTGGGTGCACTGGCCTGTGCAGAGAAACACACGGAGTAGTGGTGGTGGGAGAGATAGCAGCGCGCTGTGTACTTACCTCAGACTTGTGAGCGTCAGCCTGGGATGTTTCCAGCGCGGCTCTCCGCGCTCTCAGCTGGGTCTGCTTTGCCACCAGGTCCCGGATCTGCTTCTCCCCGGCCTCCAGCTCGACCTGCACCGAACGCAGCTCGAACGTGTCCTCACCTGCACTCAAAGGTAGACACACCTCCGCCATTAAAGCAAGTAACAGTGAGTAAAAAAATGTGTGTGAATAGAGTATTAGTAATTTAAGCGAGATTAGCGGCAACCACGCTGGCGATGCTAGCGGGCTATATGCTAATAGCGGATTCGGAAAGTCAAAAATAGAACTAGTGATAAGGCGCTCTGATTGTTTTTGTTGTAGAATACGATAGGGGATATATTCACACGTTATAAAACTGAAAAAGGATGGTGTATAAAATTGATTTGAAGATAAAAAATTAGACGACAAAGAAATAACTTGACGGGGGGGGGGAGCTTTGTTCAAAATAAAAACCCACGGCAGCTCAAAAAGGGTTTGTTGCTATGCAGTTGCTAAATTTATAGATGGTATAAGAACGATTATAGTAGATATAAGATGTTCGTCGGTTAACTGCGCGACGACTGCTCAAATCACCACGCGGTCGATGATCTGGCGACGTCGCTTCCCCGGGCCCAAACAGCCATTGCGGCATGCACCCGGAGCTGCGGAGCCTCACGAAGGGCCGGCCATGGTTCCCCCGCTCTCCAGTGATTAAGACCCATACGGTTGTGTTCGGTGGGGTTCCGTGCCGACCCGCTGAGGATGGGCCGCTTGAGGTCGTCATAGACAGGAGTCTGAAACTGGCGCTGCTGTGCAGCCATACTGGGCCTCCCTGACAGAGCGGGAGGATTGAGGGGCCACTGGCCAGTTCGTCCGGGGGCCACCCACTGCTCGGATGGTTCTCCTCTCAAAAGATGTCGTGCTGGGCTTCGGGGATGAAGGCTGATGACGGCGCAGTTTGTTCAAGGGCACGGTGGGCTGGCAGGGGCCGGGGCAGGATGGACTTTCACCCGCCCGAACTTACAAGGTCTATCCAGCTCCGGAACAGCTCTGCGGTCTCCGGCTGCACAAACTCTGGAGAGGGCCCGGAAACGACGCGCCGATCCTCACCATGTCCAGCAGCGCTGAGGTGCTCTTGGTGGAGGCCAGCGAGCGAGGGGATGAGTCCGCACGGGCGCACTTGACAGGAGATGACATGCCGTGGAGGGCGTATACGTCCTCCCGGTTCGGCACAGTGTAACAAAATTTCGTATTCTGGGGAAGAATGAAGGGGACTCAGGTAGGCCGGTTTTGGAGACTCGTGGTCTTTATTTCCTTTCTTAAGTTGAACAAAACAACAAACGGGGCGCTTCCAGGGTGTTCTCAATCTGCCCAGGGCAGAAACTCAGTTCAGTCGGTTCTCTCTCCGGCCTACGGGCTGCACGGTCCAGGTCCTCTCTATCCTCACCACGTTCTCCAAGTCTGCCCTTTTAATCTGGCTCTCCAGGGGGGCTAAGACCTGCAAGAGAACCCAGGGTATCTTTGCACTTGGACCTACTTACACCAATCATCTTCCCGCCCTCTCTCCCGCTGCAGACTTCGTCCGAACCACTCCCCCCTCGCACACAATGACTATAGACGGACTATTGTAATGCACTGCTGGGTGGTTGTCCTGCATCTTTAATAAACAAGCTACAGGTAGTCCAAAATGCAGCAGCTAAGAAAATATGATCATATTACCCCAATTTACAGTCTCTCTGGCTACCTATTAAGTTACAAAACCGTATCAGTTACAAAATATTACTACTTACTTATAAGGCCCTTAAAGGTTTTCGTTCCTGTGTATCTAACTAGTCTTCTATCATGCTCAATCCATCATGTTCCCTAAGGTCACAAAACTCTGAACTCTTGGTAGTACCCAAGTCCACTATTGTATCTCATTACCTTGTAGTTATATCTGATCAATTACAATTCTTTTGCTTAGGTTGAACACATCATTTGTGATTGGTTGGAACAGCAGTTATGCTAATTTTGTCTCTATTTGCTTCTCTGTTTCAGCCACGGAATTGGCATCCCGAGGTAAATAGGAATTACACAAGCTTCAGTCTGGATCAAGCCCTCAAGAAGATGTAGCGTCTGGACCAATCAAACACACAATTTTTCATTTGATTTAACAAATCAGTTCTTCATTAGATTAACAAATCGCCACAGTCCCCTCACCCAATAAACTGGATGCCAGGATGTCTGCAAATGACACCAAACCATGGCAACCCTGACACCAGATAATTTTACGACCTCATGGAATGTGAGCGGGGAAAAGCACTGTCTTTTCAGAAGGAAAATCCCCAAGGCACAGTAGGAATGGACTTTTCTACTAATTAATTAATAGGAAAACCTTGCTTTGAATGAACACACATGATCCTTCAGGTCATGGTGTATATAATTGTCATCGTGTATTTTGTCTTTGATATTTTTATACTGTTTTATGCAGGTTTATGATCGAAATACTCACTCCTGTCAGCTTAAATATATATAACTCTACCTTGTTTAGTATCTATGAATTAGTCTTCTGATGATCTAATTGAGAGTGTATATTGTTTGTTTACACCTACGCAACATATTAGTGTTTTAAGAGTCTTTAGTAATTTTGATCCAAGTTTTATATGCAAATTACCATGCTTTCAAACTAAGGGCCATAAAAATGCCCCAGTATCTCAGAAGTCCCACTTGAGATTCCGGACTTCCCCTTTGGGCAAGCCCATCTTGAGAGGCGTGACTCTTCTCCGACTTTAAAGGCCCACACCAGGGACCCTCCGAGAGTCGGTGGTTTGTTTTTAATTCTGAGAGGATGTGAGAAAAACACACCCAGAAACCCTAAGCTCGTGCCAGGCTTCAGCCTCGACCTTTCCATTTCACCAAGATTCTCCGACTCAAACGGTTCTTTCTCATCAACAAACTGCAGCAAGATCTTGGCCTTAAGATTGCATCAGGAATCTACTTCAGACAGACGAGACTTGCAAGTATAAAACTTAGTCTTATTAATTAATACATTAAATATCAGTTACACCTTTTTAAAAAGGTGTGTTTGAACTAAGAATCTGAAGCATCCCTCAGGTGTAGATCTGCTGAATATGCAAATGTTCCATAAATTTCATTCCTTATGCCCCTTTCTGTACTGAGTTAAGCTTTAACCCTTTCCTATACCAACTGCATGTGTGTGTGTATGTGTATGTTATACCAGCTTAATGTGTTTATGTAGTATGTTAAGACTAGTTTAAGTGTTTATGTAGTATGTTAGAATAGTTTAAGTGTTTATGTAGTTAATAAAAACCTTACTTTTATCACACTTGACATGTTCATTGTTTACTCATAACCGGAGACAATAATCATGCAGATTTACGTTACAAAATTATAGAATTGTACAGTAAGAAAGTTATTTCCCTACCAGGAAATTAACGTTCTTAGAATTGACAAGACAGTGACCCTGAGAGGTCAGCTAAATATCTACAGCGGATCTAAAATATTCATAATTAATTATAACTAGTTATGATTAATTATTCATATTTCCCATGAGCTGATTCGTTACAGATTGGTGGAAAGAATGCGGGCATGATAAAACGATAGTTATGAGTTTAAACACTGTCAACTTAAAAGCGTGTGTGTGATAGTCCAGGTTAAAATAGTGCGTGACTTCAGATGCCCTGTTGTGTACCTATTTGCTGGCTTGTTTAGATGCAGAATAAAGTGGGGTTTTGAATTTGTACCTCTATTATGATTGAAAAAGTCTTTCTGTATTTCATGCTTAATGGCATCGGTATAAGGTTAATCTGATTTTAGCAAAGAAAACCTAATTTCAGTATTAAAGCATAAATCTGTTCTGACAAAGCATAAGTCTGAATCTCAGCTCAGCGGCATGTCCAAACTGTACCATAATGAATAATCCTTTAGTGAAGAAATCACAAAATTGCAATATTGTTTAAATAGTTCCTTTGAAGAAGAAATCTCAGTACAGTAATATCAAGGTAGATTTGAGTGATGCTCCAATTTCTACAGCATAAAGGCCTTATAGTATATAATTAGATTGAAGCAATTCATCTAAACTTTGACTGCATATATACAAGCAACCTGGTGGTCATTATGTGTTTCACTCGCTGAGTGAAATTAAAGGTGTAATACTGTACTTTAATATTCATGTGTGAGGCACACATAGCTGCATATATGTTTAAACCGGTTTTAACTTACAGTAAACCCGTTTTGTAATTCTTTAAACAAGTGCAAGAAGTTTATTGTTACATTAGAGAAGCACTCACAAATGCTTATATGCAACAAGTCTTGAAGGACTGAAAGCACCACATTCTAAAACTGTGGGCAACTTTTAAAATAGACAGACACTAAACTGCTTTAATTGCACTGGCATGCATTGGTTACCGTGAAACAACTGTTCACAGGAAGCAGCTAACTTCACATTCGGCACAACCACGCCGGTTGTAAACAATCCACCTGAAGCAGCTAAGCTAACACGACTTAGCATAGTTTCATCTTAGGCTAAGCTACCAAATAGCTTTAACAATTAGGGGTTAACACTCTTTAATTGAAACTTTTAAATACAACATGTGTGTATGCAGTGTGAAGTAATTTGAACTTAACCTAATCCCCGGTTTCTGATTTTTCCATTTCTCTTCCTTCTTTTTCTAGGTTTCTCAATCTTCAATTCGTCTCAGCGAATTTAACGATCTTTGTGTTAACTATAAATCTTGTTTACATTAGATGTATCCTTCCTGATTGCTATTGCTTAGTTACTAGTTAATTTAATCTAAATTTAATTACATTTTAACTCTATATCTAGAGAAGAATCATTAAGTTTTTGGGTGCTTTTAGTGACACAGTGCGTAATGTGTGTAGGGTATCAGACCGAATCAGACAATCTAAGATTTGGTCAAAACATGGTTGAAACATGAGACGAATTCCACAGAGGCCCAAGACAACAGGGTGTCATAAATCAGACCTGGGCCCCAAGCCTGAACAATAGCAGCTTTGAGTAGCCTCACGCATTTAAATAAAAGAACACTTATTGACAATTCCAAGGAGAATGTCAATTTTGGGGCAAGTTATCAAGATTAAATGGTCAAAGAGATGGCCACATGACCCTCACGTGATAGTAAATGCAGTCACGAGCCCCGTAAATTGACTTCCCCACCTCACGACAGAGAACAGACTAAAATTCCTTACAGACATTTTAACCTCTGGTCTTCACAGAACGTATCCTTACGTCCACAGAATCCTACAGAAACTACATTTCCATGTATAAATGCACCTAAATGACGCTAAAAGGACTAATGAGCAACTAATCATTTCTATGCATAACACCATATCATGTATGTAACTCACATGTGACTTATCAGGTCTTAATCAATTATTGTGTATGTCTTGTTACAACTATGATAGACGGGTGTATTCATGTGTGGTATGTGTGCGTTTGAGAATCATGCTTGAAACGTTATTCTATCACTAATGTCAAATGATCATATTAGTGTTATAGAATCATGTCCAAATGGATGACTCTGCCAAGAGCGGGAAAAACGAGGACCATGTTGTGGAATGATGAGATAACATTGATTTAGCATGGGGAGGAGATATACAACACCCCGAGCAAACACGCCATCTAATTGGTCAAAACACCATTTGAGATGTGTCCAAAAGCCCAGTTTAAATACTCAGGACACCATCAAACTTGGCTTTTTGTGTCTAGCTTTTAGCTTTTTGTGTCTAGCTTTTAGCCATGCGGCTTTTAACTTTTCACTTCAAATCATGCTTCTTTACCTTTTGAGCGTGCTCTGGCTTACACACCATCTCCTCCAAAACCATGAGAAGAAACGCCACCCGGTCTCATCAAACTTTACATCTATTTATATTTCTTTAGTTTGTTTTATTTTCCGTCGAGAGTTTCGTGTTTGAGTTAAGTTTGCCTAACGCCGCATCTCCGAAAGAGTGCCGTATAAACTTCAACTTAAGACCACAGCTCCGCGTCGCCAGCCAACGCCCAAACACTGGCTTCCCAAGACTGAGCTTCCAGCCAATCAGCAACCTCGGGAAACCCATTTCGGCAAACAGACAAGGAAGGGAACCCCTTACACAGGCAACAAGTACCTCCAGATACTAGCTGAACTGGTGCATTTAATATAAATTTTAACCTCATTGAGGAAATCAATGCGAGGGTTAATTAAGTGATTGATGGATGTTCAGATCTATGCAATTGCCAATAGTGCTGTAACTTTGGGGGGGGGGGCAAACAACAAAAAATTTTTTTTTTTTTTTTTTTGAAATTTACATTTTCATTCTCTAAGCTAATTATTTCATCACTGTCTCTCTTTCTGAATTGTGTGTGTTTCATGTGTAGATAGTTTATAGTCTTAGATTTATCCAATAAAGCCTTTTTTATATTGAAAAGAGAAGTATCTTGTTTTTTGTGCTCACAAGTTAATGTCTTAAACCGCCGACCTTGTTACCGTGCTAATTAATAGTGTTTTCACTATATTTTGGATTTTAATATCTATTGCAGAGTTGATGTTGTGCGGCTCGTTCAATTAATCGCTGGCCGTCTCAGTGATCAGCGGTAAAACATTGATTCTGTCCTAATTCCCTTACATATGGTGGAGTCCCCTTTAAAATCTTAAATGATTCCCTATGAGCTAAATTGACCTGTTTCCCTTACAGGTTGCAACGGAGGGGCGGGGCCACACCACATGGCAACTAACACGCAGCAGCTGTGACCAGGACATGGGCGTGGTGCCCAACACAAGTCGTTCATCACTAGTGCTGCTATTTGTTCCTAATACCAGATTGGTTACCTTGTTTTAATAATAGCAGTCAGTTAATTTTAAATATTTACATGGTATACCCCCTTTTGTTCCCTTTGTTTTGATATTCTCTCTGAACCTCAAAAGGAACCAGAGACACTTCTATTTTTGATTTGTTTATTTTCAACATGTGCCCTAAATTTTATGACCCTGTTACACAAGTCATCTAGACAAATACTAGGGCATAACTATAGTCCTGAGCACCAAATAATAAGCATAATCTGAATTGAAATGCTCTCCTTTTCCTTTTTTTCCCTCTTCTACTTCCCTTCCTCAGAGATTGAGCCTGTTGGGAACCACCAGTAAGTTCTGAGTGATAATTTGACAATAAGAGTAGTCTTAAGTCATCAATCAAAACCCTGTTTACGCCATTTTCAGCAAACATATGCTGACCCAAACCGATCTTAGCATTCACACTCTGTTTTGATCTTGTAGTAGTCTCTAGCCCTTACTCTCAACACAAGTTTGCCAAAATGTTGCACATGCTCAGACTAACTGCCCAGAATGCAGACCAAAGAGGACTGGCCAGGCATTGTAAGGAACACCCTTCTACCCAGGGCTGACGACCACCTACTGAGGCGAAAGCAACTGGACACAGAGAGAAGCGTACCTCAGACTCATGGACTCAGGCGAGAGGTATGGCTACAAAAAGCCCCCAAGGTAATCATCTTCCTGGCCACAAAAAAAACCTAATTGGATTGAAACAGGAGGTAAATGATCTCAAGCAACAGATCACGGCGGTATCCCACAAGGACCCCAGCAGAATGGAGTTACAGGAGGAAATTGATAGACTTCAAGAGACTCTGATCCAGCAGCTGAACAACACTCAAGACAAGCTTGACATGGTCCGAAGAGAACTCAGGGACTCCTATAGGCTGCAAAAGGAAACGCAGTGGGAGAGACACCATACTCCTGCATCCTCACTCAGCAGTGAAAAACTCCCTCAGGTGCACGAAGCTACGAAAGTGGGAGCCAGCACTTTCTGCTTAACAAATCAGCAGACAGAACCATAATACCTCAAGCAACCACAGTGAGGAGGGGGTCCCTTCCCAGCATCCCTGCGGCAGCGCATGATGCGACCCCCAGAGACCTTGACAAGCTAGCCAGAAAAATCCCAGCATTCACATGGCCAGAAAAATAATAGTTCCTACTTTATGCAGGATGAGCAGTAATTTAGAACGGTGGCGTCATTTTAAACATTGCTTGCAAGCAGACCCAATAATCAATCTTATGTGTCTGCCTCAAGTTTTAGTAACTTCTTCTCCATGCACATACCAGTTCCTGATCAAAACCAGATAAAATTATAGTTTGAATGCGCCTTCCTACAAGCAGTAAGAAGTTTTCAGTGCTATAATGTGTTTAAATCGTACGATAAGAAACTAACCTGATTTTAGCGAAGAAATCCTAATTTCTGTGTTAGTGGAGCATAGGTCTTTTTCCTGACGACGAAATCTCAAGATTAGCAGCTCATATAAATGGTACCAGAATAAATCGGTCTGATTGTGGGCGAAGAAAGAAAGAAACGAAAGAAAGAAATTCCTTTTCAGTACTGTGTAGGTGATCTGAACGATGCTCCTCATTTCACTGATTTAAGGCCTTATTATATGTTATGTATCATTGTATTCATATCGACCCACTCATGTGAAACATTTACGTAACACTTACACATGCGCGCACCAGTTTCTGATCAAAATCAGATAAAACTATAGCTTGAATGTGCCTTCCTACAGGTAGTAGAAAGTTTCAGTGCTATAATGTGTTTAAATCGTACGATAAGAAACTAACCTGATTTTAGCGAAGAAATCCTAATTTCTGTTGTTAGTAGAGGGTACGGCTTTTCTGATGGGTAAACCTCAGATTAGCAGCCCATATAATGGTACCAGAATACATCAGTCTGATCTTGGGCGAAAAAAAATCCCCTTTTTCAGCACTGTGTAGGTGATCTTAGCGATACTCCTCATTTCATTAATTTAAAGCCTTATTATGTGTTACGTATCATTGTATTTCATTTTGATTCGTTCATGTGAAACATTTACGTAAAATTAATGGTGTTATTCTAGCGTAGCTAACTACGAATCCACCATTGCCTGTGAAGTGAATGTGCTGTTTTGAATAATGAATGAATTTGTATAGGACATGTCATAACTGACTGTTATGCCCCGCACAAGTTTCCCATGCATGCTCACAGCAGTGCAAGTTCTGCTCCACTTGCACCTGTTGTGAGTTTGCATTGGTCTCCTAGCAACACGTGGCCCCGGAAGTGTGAGCAGACTCTTCCGGTTAGTCTGACAACAGCACCCACTTCACAGAACTGCGTGGCAACAAAATAACCAGGTTGTAACCAACGCTTACTTAAGCTAAAGCCCTTTAAATCAAACTGCTAGCTGTTAGCATACAAAATAACGGCTAGTAGGCATGTAAAGTGTAACTTTCTACACTCCTCTCTCTCCTCGCTATCTCTTCTCTATCCAATGGCACCATGGGTCACTTCCTGTTGATGCAATCACAGGTCCCTGGGTCACTACAACACCTACTGTAGTTTTACTTGTATATGTTTATTTTTGTTTGACTTTATTATACCTCTCTTAAATTATTGCATTTATTTACATTTGTTTGGCACAAATGTACCAATACGGCTAAATTGATTTTTATTAAATTTGAGATGTAATTAAATAAATCAATTTATTTTATTTGTTTTATTTTTATTTGTTAATTTTTTTAAATTTTATTTACTTTCCTTTTTAGTTTCCTACAGCTATTAGGACCCCCTTTTTTTTTGTTTTACTTTTACCTTATTTAGTTATTTCACCATCACCATCTTCACTTTTTCTATAGGATTACAGTAGTTCTAGCAACAGTTGTTTCCTTAACGAGTTATACAGGATATTAGTAGCATAATCCCTGTTTCCTCTATACTTCTCCTCACGCCTCAGTGCCAGACCTAATACATTGAATTGCAGCTACTGTTCAACACAATGTAAGCCAAGATAAAACTAGGAACAATTCCCACTGTTTCTTTTCCTTTTATTTTTCTTTTGATGAGGTATTTGGTGTGTCCCTGCTAGTTTAGCTAACAGTCTTAACCCTAGGTTTATGAGTCTATTGCAGTATCACCCACAAGTGACACCTGCTTAGCAATATCTCTTAGGAAAAAAACTAAATATTTATATTATATTAAATAAATAAACTAAAAATATTTTTTTTTGCGTTCATCTTATTTTTTGCAGTTTATTCATAGGGACCAAACCAGTGAACATCAGTGCTTAAAGTAATAGTTGACTACATGTACTAGCCGGTCATCAGGACCCCTGATACGGCCCCCCAAACCAAAGTTACGCCAAACTATTCTTTGTGTTCACGACACAAAAACATAGCCCCATACCCACTAGCTGCCTCTCACCAGCGATGATACCGTACAGGCCTACACAGCCGTTCCCATCGAGATAGTTTAAACACTCTGGAGTAATGGCATTTTGTCTTGCCCCTTCTCTCTCTGGTGTTCCACAGTGTGCCAGTTATGTCGCCCAGAAATTCCACAGACATCCGCCCTGCCAGCTCACCAGACCCATGGACACTTAGCAGAGCACGTAATGGACATCCTTTCAGCTCCAAGCAGCCAAGACCTGCAAATGGCAAATAAAGGAACACAGGAGACGCGACATAGGTGAACACTGACCAGATCATCCTTCTCGGACCCACACCTCAAGGGCTCAGCACAGAGGTTAAATGAGCGGAACGCCAAGTCACAGAAATTCTGCCAGAGAAGGACACCTGCTCAACGAGGAGAAAAGCACAGACCGGATTTGCAAAGAACTCACGAATGGTGCGACAGAAGGCAATCACCGTCGTCAGGAGGCCTAACAGCCTGCTATACACAAGCGCGCTTGGAAAAAAAAGCCATTCAGCGAGGACTTGAAAAAGCGAATTGTTTCCCACAAAGTCCCTGTTAAAAACACGTATGTGGAACGAAAGAGAGAGGACCACCAGATCTAAGGCATTACAAAGGCCAGCTGCATGCAGAGAGCTGAGGTCCAAAACACATGACTCAGCAATTAAAGAGGAGGTGACATGGTCAAGAAGAATTTAACACAGTCTACCGAATCTGCGCAAAGATTAAGCAAACAAGGACAGCCGGCTGAACAGCCGCGCCAGCAGTGCAAGCCCGCCAGCCTGTGCACAGCTACGAGAGAAAAGGGTGGAAAGGGAGCCGAAAAGCCTTTGCTTATACTCACAAGTCAGCTCCCTGAAAAATCTGCAGCTGCAGAAGAAAAAAAAAAGGTTTAATTCAGACGAACCGAAACAGCGCATGTGAATGCCACCTGCAAGCAGACCGAGGTGAATTCAGTGTCACAAATGAAATGAAATATGCTTGCAGACCACAAGGCTAACAGATAGGGAAAACACGAAACAGAAATTCCTGGCCAGCAGGCCCAACCCCTCAGCCAAGAGTTTGAACCTGCGAGGGGGTGGCGAGAGCCACTGTTCACACGTCACAAATCAGCAGCCACAAGGGGGTGGGGCGAGGACCTTTCCAGAGGATCACTGCAGGCACACACACCGTGTGACCCCACAGACACCAACGAGCTGGCCAGAGACAACACATCTGGCAACCTAAATACTGCAGAAACCCAGAGGACATCAAAGAAACTGATCCTGCAGACTCACCAGCAGCTTAAACCATCATAAAGGAATTCTCAGACCCAGAGTCTGAACAGGGA
>JADLZN010004936.1:0-54457 GCA_018155175.1 Sinocyclocheilus anophthalmus
TATAGCATGGGAAAACTTGTTCATATTGTATAATCTCAATGTTTTGATATTCATAAGAACGTTAATTTATTCGCAGCAACACCTGACTGTAATCTGAGCCTCATTCATAACCAAATTCATAAGCAGCTAGCGAGCAAGCGTGATAAAATAGCAGGGGTCACTAATTCAGAAACCCAGCAAACCTCAAAACAACTGCTCAGCTCCATCTCCTCAGCAGCATATATTAATGAAGATGATCTCCACTGCTCTACACCTCTGCAGTGATATACGGCCAAGAGTGGAATTCATGTCCCACCTTCTCAACATATTCAGCATCATAAATACAACTGAAGAGCTCCCTTAGGTTTCAATTACGAGAGTCAAATCTCTGGAAGCCTGGCCAAGAGTAACATTACTCTGTCATCAGGGGAATAACATAGAATCACTATATTTAGGAAGGGATTTCGATAATAAATTCAGATAACGCCACCCTTGAATTTGTCCATCTTTGATGTGTAATAAATAAATCGGGGGAAAAAAATGAATGAATGAATGAATGATTTAATGATGTATTGCAGATGAGCAAACACTATATTAATATGACTTTTTTTTCCAGATGAAAATATCATTACAGCAATGTGTGTACAAAAACATAAGAAAAGCCTCAGTAAAATGCTTTAATGTGTCTAGAGTGAATGTAGGGAACTCTGTGTTCTCTGTCAACATGACAACATTTAGGTAGTTTCTATCAAAGAGTGAAGAATGCTTTTCCTGTTTCCACATCTATGAATCTGTCTCTCTGCTCTCTGGAGTTTGTGAGCACACAAAGCATTTTACTTTAGCTTTATTTCAGAGTGCTTGTTCATCACTGTAATTTATCTCCTTCCTAAAAGTAACACTGAATCTTTAAAGATACACGTGTGCCTATTTTGGACCAGCCTAGCTTTCCCTTTTCAGGTTTCCCCAGAAAAATTAGCTAGTGAACCATGTCTGACCCAATTCATGTCTGACTCAATTAATGTCTGACTAAATTAAAATAATGATTTTGGCCTGTTCCTTGTCAGAGGTTTTGGCCTTTTTATACTAATTATATCCATTCATTCTCCATACCGCTTATACCGTCCTATATAGGGTCAAGGTGATGCTCAAAAACATTTATTTATGACTTTCCCAAAACATAACCGAAAAAAAAAAAAAAATAAATGTGATATGCCTGATTTTCAGAAGTAACTCCATTCCTTATATTGACATAGCGCTATAAATTTCATGAGTTTTTAATAGATATCCATTATATATGACAGTTTCCAGCTACTTTGTTTCAACTCAAGCTAGTCCCTTACTGAGCGCCTCTTAGTTTAGGTCTTGCTTGAGGTTATAATTAATACTTTTATTCAGTAAGGATGCTTTAAAATTGTCAAATGTGTACAATACGAAATTTGTAACATTGCAAAATATTTTTTATTTCAAATAAATTATGGTTTCCTCCTTTCCACAGAAAAAACTAAAATAAAATATTTAGCACCCACAGCTGTTTTTTATCATTGTTTTTTTCTTGACACCAATCAACATAACGACTTAAGTTTATATTAACAAAACTGTAGTAAACGGCTTACTGACAATTCAGCTTTGCCAACACAGAAATTAGTAACATTTTTAAATATATACAGAATAAAGTTTTGTATTTTATTGTATTTACTTTTTAAAAAAAAAATTAAATTAACTGTATTTTTGATTAATAAAATTGTGAGTATAAAGAAACTTAATTTCAAAAAATAATAAACTGACCCCAAACGTTTGAACATGACAATGAATTTGAGGTTTGTAATATCCTCCCCCCTCCCACCCCCCCCCCCCCCACCCTAGAAATTACACAAATCCTGTTTTATCAGGTTTATAACAAAAAAAATGCACTACTGTACCTTAGTTTATAGAAAATAAAACAGGTCATATAATATTTAGTGTGACCATTTTAGCACCTCCTTAGTAACATTCTGTGCTTCTCCACTCTTGAGCATCAGTCCACTCTCATTCATACATTCAAGACTTCTTAACCAGGGATCAAAAGTGAATTCGTGGGTGACCATATAAGTGGCTCAGTGAATATGTTTATGACTGGCTGAATAGTACAATTTAACATTTTTGGAGGTAAATTCAAAACCATAAGATGAAAGATTGAGGTTTTTTTGTCACATCTCAGATTTATTGCCTACTTTAGCTCTTACACTGTTTGCAAAGTAACACTGACCTGAAATATAATGACTTTGACTGCTGGGCACCTGAAGAATTTTCACTTCTGTGCCATGGCTCTAACAACCTATACAAATACAATTTCATTCCTCTCTGAAAGACTTTGGGTATCGGTGCATTCCCTATTTACCGGTTAACTGGTTCAAATGAACAACCCATACTTGGAATCCTATCTTTTTTAATTTTGTTATCACTTAAGACTTAGGCTACTCGGCGAATGGCCTAAGGATGGCCCCATAAAACCAACTTTACTGTACCGGTGTTATGGATCAACTGGGGATCGTGTTAACTGGGGATGTGCGATTGATGCCATTATTACGCTGTGTTGTTTCCTCAATACCTGTTTTAATGCATGCGACACAGTTTAAGTGTAATTTTAACATGATTTCACGTGGTGACATGGTTCACAAACAAAGCCCATGTTATCTTGGCACATCCACTTCTATGGAAAATGACAATCGCTCAAACATATATTTTAATTGTAATTCACTTCTATATACACCGAGTGAAAATAGCGTTATTTAGCAGTCTGTTTTTTACACTAAGTGCAAATAGACCAATTATAGGTTTGTAAACATTCAGGATGCGCGCGCATCATGGTTACAGAAAACCCGGGAGAGATAGCCTTACAGCAAGAGAATTTCTGCAAAATTCTGACTTATTCTCGCAATTCCAAGATTATATTTTACAATTCTAATAAAGAAAACAACTCGTCATTCTCCTCTCTTTTTTTCCCTCAGATTTGACAAACTCACTATTTTTGAGTAAAGTCGAGTTATAAAGTCCGCATTAGGAGATACACCCTCTACATTGCGAGTAAATCACTCGCATATGCGACTAAATCTTCACTCTGGGCGACTAAATGATGTCTAATATTAGCCAATGGCTAATAAATTCTCAGATTTTACTCGCCAGTGTGTGAGTTGGATGCTGAGTATATGATTAGCACAGATATATTTTCACTCACAGAACACTCTGACTGAGTGCTTCAGAGTTTCTCTCTCTGTCAAGTGATCTGTGATATTTTTCAGTTCATTTTAATGGATGCGCAGTGCACCTGTGTTTGTGTGTTTTGGCGTAACGTAAACTCTAGTGTGATGGCGGACGACTCGCCGTCGCTTTCTCTTCACTGTGAGCAAAGAGCGAGAGTCTTACATAACATGCAGAATTGATGCGCTACATGTAAACGATATACTTTGTTGTATTTTCCTGTAAAAATAACGGAGTTCCTTTGGAATTCTTCAGCTTTTAAGAACTGCCGGGTTTTCCGGTAGTGGGCGGAACTAATGAGTAAACGACAATCTCATTGGCTGGTGCTCACCTATTATTGTCCCGGTTTTGATTTCAGCAAATCAGTTCGAGAAAACGCACACAACCTGATTAATATTGCAGGACTCCATAGCTCATTAATCCGTAGTGCATTTTTATATTGTTCTTATAGTAGAATTCGTAGAATAAACCTTATCAGTATTACTGGTAGGTATTTAGTTATTGTATTTTTTTACAGGACACTGATGACCCAAAAATCGCCACACCATCTCTAAGTTTCATGGTTACCACGTTTTAAAGGGGTCATATGATGCTGCTAAGAAGAACATTTTGTTGTGTATTTGGTGTAAGGAAATGTGTTTATGTGGTTTAAGGTTAAAAACATTATTTTCCACATACTGTACAATATTGTTTCTCCTCTATGCCCAGCTTTTTTGAAATGCGTCGATTTTTACAAAGCTTATCGTTCTAAAAAAGCGAGGTGTGCTTATTGGCCAGCTATCCAGTGCGATGTGATTGGCCAAATACCTCAAGCGTATGACAGAAATGTTAAGCCCCTTACCATACTGTAATGCCGTGTCCCAGCCAGAGCTAACGGACAACAACATTACAACCATTCAAACGAGCTTTGTTGCATCCGTGGGTACATACTACTGATTATAATACTTATACTGCTTTTTATGCATTGCATTGTCCGCGTAAAACGTAAACGCTCGTCTGCATTTGTGATCAGAGAATGACAAACAACACTGCTACTCTACCTGCCGCCAAACTCGCAGTTTGATCATCAATGGCAATCCTTTAAAGAAACGTACTTTCAGACTGTGAGTCAAACTGCCAGCATTTTAGTCTAATTACTCTCCCAGGAATCAGGAAACAGTTCTCCATAAAATGCACTGCACACATCTTAATATTTGGCTTGAAGTGTTCTGGAACACTTGAGTGTTGTAAATACAACTTAACCACTGTTTTCTAGTCGTGTCCATTTTTGGAAGGTCAAACTAAGTATTTTCGCTTTCACAACGAAATACACAGCGGCCTAGCGTGAGGGGAAGCCCCGGCTTAGCATATGCTGAGGCCAGGCTAGAGTGAGCTGAGGCCAGGCTAGCGTGAGCTGAGGCGGCGGGGTCAAGAACGACGCGCCCGGCGGGTCCGACGAATGAGCGGCAACCACATGTGACGACTCCGGGTTGGACTCCACTTCGTCCACGGTGAAAGTTAATGTATTCCCTCAGCGACCAACACAGATCAGCTCCAGGCATGACGAAACAAATATCGTCCTCTTTTGGAAGACCAAAATAGTTTCGCTTTCACAACGAAAAACAAAGCGCCTTCACGACATGGCGGCAGCAACAACAATACTACAGCGAGAATAAAAGTTACTCCTTTTTTCTTTGCGTGAACATTTGGTCGGCTTTATGCAAATCTTCCCACATAGTGAGGTCGATATGTGGGGGCATGTTAGAACTAGCCATTTTAGATAGACGTGGTTGACTCTTAACTTTTAAAAAAATATCTCTTTGGATTTGAGACTTTATTCTTTGCAAATTTACAGATCTTCTTTACGCACCAAGACCTTGTAACACTCCAAAGAAAAAGGAAAACTTGAAATCGCATCATATGACCCCTTTTTTCTAATTACTAAACTTCTATTATTAATACTTGATTATCATATTATAATGTTTGACTGCTTGACTGACTGATATTAAGAGTGTACGTTCAGATATTTACAAAGCTGTACCATTTTATAACACATTATATATGTTTGTAAAATGGCATAACGTATATATATTATATAAACATAAGTTAGTATTTCGTCCTGGCTATTCATTGCGAGTTTCCGTTGAGGGTTGCGATATAAACTCAGAATTGTGAGAAAAAGGTCAGAATTGTGAGATAAAAAAATGTTATGTAAAAATGTTAATAGTAATGTTTATATAATATTTCTAAAAGTAAGGTTTAAATAATATTTCATGCTATAACTGTAGGGCTAATACAATACGTCCCCTATGAACAGCTTATGTTGAATCATATAGACATATTGTTTAAATCTAATTTATGCTTTAAAAGTAGGGTAATCGTAGCAGGTTTCATCCATAGTATGTCCATTTAAACGTCTGCGTTTAGCTTCAAATGGCGTCTTTGACAACAGTATTCCATAAAAATTATTTGCATTCCGATCTTGACATCAAAAGGCACAAAAATATATATTTTTTATTCCATGGATTTTACCCATTTACCTCCACTTGTTCCCAGTGTTTTTCTGCAACCACTATGCGCACGCAGCTGCAAGTGACGTCTACTCTGAATTGGTCTATACCGATAGATTTTATTTACACTATTTAAAAATAGCAGTATGTTTGTATTAAGTGTAGAGAGATGCTGTTTATACTTAGTGGAAATAATGGCAGATACTCTACAGGCTACATTATTTTAAAAAAAAGTATGCAATAGTTCAAATGAAAATATTTATTAAAGTTATCAAATGGATGCTGCCTTAATTAGTCCTCTCTACACCTACCCAAATAACGGTACTTATCAAATAGCTATTTTGGTGCTTTATTTTCATCTTTCCCGAAGGTTTTATTCATTTTATTGAAAATAAACACATTTTGGATCAGCCATATGATGGGGAAAAATATGATGTTAAAGCTGGATTCGAACTCGGATCAAGCGTATCCAAAGTTGCTGTTGTACATTTAAGTCCCTACGCCTCTGATGAATCTGAGTAATGTATTATTTATTAAAATATTTGAGTCAACGATATGACAACATACATCCACATCAGTAGCGCAATTTGGTTTATTTACACTCATTCCACCCACCAATGCCTGGTTGGGTCAGTCAAAATCACATAACTCTCGTCCGCGTCAGTGGCGTAGGGACTTAAATGCACAACAGCAACTTTGGATACGGTTGATCCGAGTTTGATTCCAGCTTTAACCAACTTCGTTCATCTTATTTTTCCTCATCATATGGCTGATCCAAAATGCGTTTATTTTCAATAAAATGAATAATTTATTTGAGTGATCGTCATTTTCCATAGAAGTGAATGTGCCAAGATAACGTGGGCGTGGTTTGTGAACCATGTCACCATGTGAAATCATGTTAAAATGACACTTAAACTGTGTCGCATGCATTAAAACAAGTATTGAGGAAACAACACAGCGTAATAATTGCATCAACATTTATTAAGAACATTAAGAATGTAACAAAGTCTTTTCATTACAGCTTTGCCGCTTTTGACGAATATGTTGGAATGGGACGTAAAATAGCTCACATGCACGCGCACATCCCCAGTTGATCCATAACACCGGCTAAAGCTGCATAATAGGAAACGCACACCAGATCAACACAGTATACCTGTTTGTGTCCCTTATGATCATTAAACACAATAGCATCAAATATATATGTATTTAGTCATTTTACCTGTTATTGTAGAATAACACTTTGATGAAATACGTATTTATGTTCATACCCTCTGCTAGCCTATGTCTGTTTATTTAAGTATATTGGTTCGATAATTGCAAGTCTTATAATGTATGTGTTTATGGTATCTGTGTTTTGTGTAGTAATAGCTTTTAAATATTTTTTCCTGCTTTTTAAAATAACCTTTAAAACAGATAAACAGATCTTCAGCTAGCTTCTGTGTTAGACTAGCCTGTGTGCCATTTGTAAATAAGAAATGTATCATTTACCTTTTGCTTTCTCGGTTGGATAGAGCTTTTCTGCTTTGTTGAGGAATTTCAAAGCCTTGTCTTTATTGCCATCCTCAATGGCTTTGATAGCGATATTCAAACATTTTTCAGCCTCGTCCCTGTTTCCTTCCATCATTTTACCTTCTTCTTCTTCTTCCTTGATGTTTAACGGCGGTTGGCATCCAACTTCAATGGTGCATTACCGCCACCTACTGTACTGGAGTGTGAACCGGAGTTAGACAGAGATAAACCATAACTAGGCTGCGTTCCAGTTCACTTTTAGACACGCACTCGCGAACTTCCCTAAGCACTTGCCCTCGGGGGAATCCACGCCGCCATTTTGAAGTGCGTTCTACTTCGTCAAGTGGACGAGGGAAGTTTACATGGACATACCCTCGACCCCTCGATTTTGACCGAGGGAGCGAAGCCTTGTCCAAATACCCCCACTTACGGTCTTTGCACTTGACCACTTGACTACTTATATGACGTATTTCCTGTATTTGGCCCAAGTGTTCAAGCGAGCATGAAGACCACAAGTGTGTGTCGAACTTTTCATTACCTGATGGGACACACTTGTAGTGTTGTAAAAATGCAAGTGTTTACATAGCTTTATTTTAATTTTAAATACTTTGCATTTTAAAATCAACTTCTAAATGTCTGTTCAGTAGTCCCTATAGCATGATAAAATTTTAATTTGTGGTGCTTCTAATTAAGTGATAAAAAGCAGTTTCAAATGTTGTACAAAATAAATATCACCACTACTAATTTTTGCACCAATAAAACGTAAAAACACTTTTTTTCTACCAAATTATATGTAATATCTAATAATTATATTAATATTTAACTTTAAAGGTTTCCGTGACCTCTCGCGAGATCTCGGCAGAGAGTCTTACGATTTATTTCCAGAACATGATTCATGATGTGATAGCCTCGAATAGCGCTCGCGGTGCCAATACGTGAAATACGTCCATATAGTAGTCAGTAGTCAGTCAAAAAAACCGCAATGTGGGTCATTGGACAAGGCTAGACATGATGGTATACCTTAGCCTTAGAATTCGCTCCGTAGCGGTATTCGAGATGTGTGGATTTAGTATCCTTAAAGGCCCTGCACTTTGGCATTTTGAGACATGGGGACAGACTTGCACACTTACTGCCTGTCCTCGCAACGCGCTCTCAGTTGCCCAAGACCATGTGGTATTGGACAGGGTGTCTGCTTCATATGCACACTTCAGGCCTCTCCATAGACCACAATGCAACACGATTGTTACGTCATCGCAGATCGCGTTTAATTGATCCCCACCCCAAACAACTCTATAAATATATAAATTATTTTTTTTACATTTATAACAGCCCAAGCAAATCTATATACATATAGAATGCTGCACCAAACAATTCGTAAGGGGGAAAATGTAAACAATAAACCAACTCCATGGCTGATTCTAAGTGATCAAGGGCTTAGGACGTTTCAGTTCAGCCCATTCCAAGGGTTCCGCCGTAGTGGGCACTCATGCAACGTAATCATCGAGTAACGCACGGGGGAATTTGCAAGTGAAGGGCATAAAAAAATTGACTGGAACGCCCGCCCGAGAAGGGAGACGTCCCCTCGCTTCTCCTCCTGCCGCCCCCTTCCCTTAATTAATAATAATTATTTCCTAACCTGTATCCTTATCCTATTTGCTATACCATGTCCTTCAGGAAGCTAAATAAATGAGTACTAGCATTTGAAGTTTTTCCCAGAAGTTCCTTAAAGGGATAGTTCACCCAAAAATGAAAATTCTGTCATCATTTTCTCAAACTCAAGTTCTTCCAAACCTGTATGAGTTGCTTTCTTATGTTTTCTTTAATTACCAGCAATCTTTAAAATATCTTATTTTGTGTTCAACATAAGAAAGCAACTCATACAGGTTTGGAACGACATGAGGGTGAGTAAATGATGACAGTATTTTCATTTTTGGGTGAACTATCCCTTTAAGTGAATTCCCTTGCATCCCCAAATTCCTTATGTTTTCTTTCACCTTTATCCTTTCTCTCTCATATTTTTGGCATTCAAGTACCACATGTTCAACAGATTCAGTACTGTCACAAAATTCACATTTTCCTGATATATGCTTACCTAAGATATGTAAGCACTTATTTAACCCACAATGTCCAATCCTTAACTTAGTGAAAATTATTTCTTCCCTTTGATTCCTTCCAGTGATCTTCCCTGTCCCAACCTTCTGATGTATTCTGTATAAATGTCTCCCTTTCTCCTCTCTATCCCAACTACTCTCTGACACTTTTTCATAATTTCCACCATTTTACCAGCTGACTAACACCAATTTGACGATTCAGACCAACACTTTCGCTTCCTAAGAAATAAATAAAAAATTAATTATTTGGTTTATAATGTTTTAAGTATAAGGTAAACACGGGTTTGCCTCCTGCTTTATTATTATTATTATTTGCAGGGTTTTTTTTTTTGAAGTACAAGTCAAAATGCCTTTTTTTTAAGTTGCATTTTATTTATTAATATCACACTCAATAGGTTATACAAATGAAAATATTTAGAGAAAAAAGGATTTATAAGACCATTTAAATTCATATGGACATCCCCCTTTTATATTTGTGTATTCTTCATTTTATATTCTTCAGTGGCGGCTGGTCAATAGGGGGCGCTGGGGCGCCGCCCCCATCAAGTTAGCCAGGGAAGAAGCCTACTTCAAAATGTTAAAAATAAGTATTGCAAAATAATCCCGAAATTTCATTATTTAGTCATACTATTCGACTGGCAGTCAAGTTAGCACCTATTAAAAATAAAAAAAATAAAAACTCTATTTTGTTTGTTTTGTGTTAGTTTTGGGGCGCCAGACAAATGGGTGTCAATGGCCCTGTCCCATATCGCACCCTAAACCCTTGCGGTCTTCCTCTGAGTCAGTGTTAATTTCATCAACGAAGACGACGACGAAAAATATTAATTAACGAGCATTTTAGAATTAAAGAATTAAATAGCTTTAAAAAAAAAAGCATAAATACACTAACAAATTAAGTGAAGGATTTGTCATTATTAATTACAAAAATAATCAATATTCACCTTAAAATGTTGACTGTGATGTGATTTTATAATACATTAGTGGCCAAAAGTGATGCCTGACCTTGGAAAACTGGCTTCTTTGCACTTTATTCAAACTTTTTATTAAATATTTATTAAATATTTTGTATGCATGTTGTGAAGTTGTGCCTGTCTAATATAATAGGCTATATGGAGTGCCAAAGCTGCCAAAATAATAAACACATAAACACATGAATAAATATACAAAGAAATATAAAATAACAAAAATAAATGCACAAATAAATCTACAGAGAAATGTAAAACAAAAAAAGAAAGTATTTTTACTTTTATTTCCTCATTTATGTACAATTGTATTTTTCTGTTTTTTTTTTCTTTTCTTTATACATTTATTTATTTATGTATTTATGTAAACAACAGTTATTTATTTCCCCATTTATATATTTCCACATTTATGTATTTCTACATTTATTTATTTCTACATTTCTTTGTCCATATGGTAATGAGGTCGGCGTGTTTTACTTAGAGCAATCAAGCTTTGATGCCTGTGAGTAGTGCAAGTCAGTTAATGAATGGCTTAGAAGCGGGCGATATGACCAAAATCGTATATCATGGGTTAAGTCATTTAATATCATCGAACTGTTTGTAAAGTATATAGGGTGAACATACATAGCCTACTCTTGTCCAGGATAAAACATCCGGTCGGGATTTTCGGTATTTGGCTGAATATGAACAGAAACCGCAACGAAAGAGTGTGCACATTAAATCATCCAGTATTAATTACATTTAATGTAAATGAATCGGATGTGACTGATAAGAGCTTGAATATTGTTGATGAAACTCACCGAGCAGCTCAGAAAGCGTAGACAAACCACAAGTGCATATTTCACACGTCTTTAAGCATATTATTGATCAGTGTGTTTGAAACACGACTGCAAATTTAGTAGCCTATACACGTTTCCTCATTTTACATAATCAACGTGCTACTTAAGGGTTTCTTTAGGTGAAACGTCATAAACCCTAAGTATTTCCCTTAAGTATATGTAAGTATTTCCCACTTAAATAATCCCTTTAAAAAGTGTTGTATAAAGCCCCTTAGGCTAATTGTCATTTTCTTAAGTATATCAAAGTTAGGAAAATTAAGGAAAGTGTTCTAACAAGACAACAAGATCTAACAAGATTGGACATTTTATATGCTAAGCAGATTTTAATTTAGGCATTTGTTCACATATAAACATTTATCAAATTACATATGTAGCACATATCTTACATGGTCAACAGTACCCCTACAGATATGTAATATATGACATATATGTCCTTATTATCATATGTCCTATATGTTGTCACATATGTTGTGTTATAAGACAATATATTATTATTACATGTAAAGATCCTCAGGATTTCTGAAGCTATAAGTTCATATCATATATTAAATACCCATAGTTATATGGGTATAAATACCCATAATTTGTTTATATACATATATTAAAAATAGTTATATGATAAATTATGTATGGTAATGCATGCAAAAACCTTTTAGCATTATTGTGCTCTAGCAACATTACCAAACCTATAATACAGTTATAAGTATATTAATTATTTCATTCTTTGACAGTAAAACATAAAAAATTGGCAAAAACCATTGTAATTTCATACTCTGAATTTGTTTTCTGCATTAAACCTATCCATGCACACACACAGCAGTGAGTAGTGAACGCACACACTGTGGACACACCTGGAGTGGTAGGCAGCGATGCCCGGGAGCAACTTCTTGCTCATTTTTATTTATTTATTTAATTTCTTTACTTTACTTATTTACCGACTTCCACCACCATTTCGTTGTGAATGACTTTGCAGAGTGTGGCATAGGGTGCTGTCACAAAATCAGCCAACACCACAGCACCAGATCCCATCACTCCACCCACACAATCTCAATCGCCTGAGTTCTAATCACATGCACCTGCAATCACTAATCATGGACTCCCATATATAAGCTGTGTCTCATTTAGAAGGCTGCACCCTCCGGAGGTCGAATCCTCTGTAGGATGCATATACGAAGTGTCCTCAACCTAGAATTAAACGAGACGGCCTTCGTAGGACGGGCGGAAAAGGAAACAGGAAGTATCACGTTGCTATGCCAACACATTTAGCGCATCGTTGCGCTCACACACTATTTAAATGAAGAAATTATTTCTAAATTTGGAAAGTAATTAAAAAAAAAAAATGCTTTTACTTGTTTTATTTTGTTCAATGTTTGAGGAGCTGCAGCGTACGTACAGCAGGCATCTATTAGAGAAAAAAAGGAGGAGGATATTAAAAACAAAGTTTATCCATTTTTACCGAGGCGAATTAAGGTAAGTTGTAAACACCACATCTGCGCTTGTGTGTACGTTACATCTGCCGGCGCCGGCATTTTTCAAATTAACAACGGTTGTTTACGGCGACGCAAAGAATTGTGGGTTATCTGTAGCAGCGAAGGATACACCTCATGCATCCTCCGAATTCCTGTGAAAGAAGGTCGCATTCGAAGGTCACATTCGGAGTGTCCTACTTGCTTTTCTGAAATGAGACAGTCTCGATGACGTATGCAGCCTTCGAATGCGACCTGCGGAGGACGCAGCCTTCTAAATGAGACACAGCTATAGTGAGTGCTATTTTTTTATTTTTTTTGGCTCCGTTTTTTCACGAGTTCATCAAACAACACTGGTAAGTCAGATTCATTCTTCAATCACAGTGAGTAATGGCTTCTTCTCATGCTATTGTTGTTTGCACCGCTTGCCAAATGTATAGTTTAGCTCTCTCTGTCAGCAACGAGGGATTCACATGTGATAAACGCAGGGAAATAGTTAGGCTGACAGAAGATTTCAGAATTAGAGACACGCATCCAAAATTTAATTGAGGATAGTAAAAATGTGAGGGCATTAGATACGGCTTTGGATGCGACTAGCTCAGGGAGTCCTGTACATTGTTTGGTTTTGGTTACAATGCCCTCGAGCCGGGAAAAACTGGGGACCGTCGAGAGGCAGCGTGGGTCAAATGCTGCTCTTTTTTTTTCCGTTCCGATCAAAACATCAAACGGGTTCTCCCCACTCAGTGACGCACCCATTGAGAAACCTGATCAAAGTGCTCTAGTTATTGGCGATTCTATTGTACTGAACGTGAAAATAGAGACACCAGCCATTATAGTCCAATGTTTACCGGGAGCCAGAGCACCTGACATCTTGGCAAATTTGAAAGTGCTGGCTAATGCTAAATTCAGTAAGCTTGTTGTTCACGTCGGCTCTAATGATGTTCGACTTCGCCAGTCGGAGATCACTAAAAATAACATTAAAGAGGTGTGTGAACTTGCAAGTTTGATGTCAGACACTGTAATATGCTCTTGTCCCCTCCCTGCTTACTGTGGTAACGAGATGCATAGCAGACTGACCTGTTGAAAAGAGATGGTCTTCATCCCTCCTGGGGTGGTGTGTATATATAATATCACCGAATTGGCACATCGTCGTACCGTTTGACTAACTGGGCCCAGGTCAGGAAGCAGACAGACTGGTTAAACTGACCGTCTGCAAGCCGCCTCACGTCACAGAAGTCCGTTAATTCTCAGCACAGAGACTCTTTCACCTAGATATCACATTATAGAGACTGTGTCTGTTCCCCAAACTAGAAAATACAAAAAACGTCCAAAACCAATTTAAGAGTAAAAATTTAATTGATGTGTTTCAACAAATAAAAAAAACAGATATAATACAGATAAACAATTGATAAAGCTTGGCTTAATGAATATTAGGTCCTTTTCTATGAAAGCATTTTTTGTAAATGATATGATCACTGATCATATCATAACCTAGATGTGCTTTGTTTGACACAAACCTGGCTAAAACTTGATGGTTACATTATTTTAAACGAGACTACCCCCCAAGATTAATGTTATAAACATGAGCCACGTCCAAAAGGTAAAGTGGGAGGTGTTGCTACAATTTATAACAATGTTTTCAGTATTTCTCAGAGGGCGAGCTTCAAGTATAACTCGTTCGATGTAATGGTGCTTCATATAACATTATCAAGAGAAACAATTGTTAATGATAAATCCCCTGTGATGTTTGTACTGGCTACTGTATACAGGGCATCAAACACACTTTATTAAAGAATTTGCTGATTTTAAATATCAGAGTTAGTACTGGCTGCAGAAAGTTTTAATTGTTGGTGATTTTTAATATCCATGTTGACAATGAAAAAGCTGCATTGGGATCAGCATTCATAGACCTTCTGAACTCTGGAGTTAGACAACACGTCTCGGGGACCTACTCATTGTCGAAATCATACTATAGATTTAATGCTGTCACATGGAATTGATGTCGTGGTGTTTGAAATTATCAGCCAAGCTAATCATGTCTCAGATCTCTACATGTGCAACCTCATATACGCTAAACCTGTAATTCTACATTCCTTTGGTTTACAAGTATGGTAGAACCATCACTACTTCCACCAAAGGCTGCTTTGTAAGTAATCTTCTCTGATTTCTCAATTCCTTAGCATATATATACCTCAGAACCAGGGCTGGCTCTAGCATTTTGGGGGCCCTAAGCAGATTTCAAAATGGGGGGGGGGGGGAACGCAATCATTTCATGTGTGTGTGTGCTCAATGAATTAGAACAAACACAACAGGAAAGTTTAAACATTGTGCAAAGTCATTTTATTAGAAGGATAGTGCTAGAACAACATAAATTACAACCATCACAATTCGGTAATGAACACAAAGTATGTTATTGTAATGAACATGAACAAATAAATATTTAAAATGCAATTCTAAGACTGGAGTGCAAATAAAAAGTACAGAGTAATAAAATAAATGGTTTACAAAACAATGTTTCACAACAGTGCAATTGAACATGACATGACATTGTTACTGAGTAACGGAAATTATGCCATCAAGGAAAGTCGTATCATTTGTCAAGGCCTCAATTCTTGCCCGTCTTGCTTTTTGTTTGCAAAATCATTTATTATATCATCATGGGATAGCTGGCTGCCAACCTCATGATTGATGTTAATTATGGCAAGAGTTCTTCTGCCATTGAGGATCTGAGGTAGGTTTTTATAAGCTTGAGCTTTAAGAAGCTTCGCTCTGCAGATGCCACGGTAACTGGGAGAGTACAACAGTTTGGGTACAGCTCACATATCCCTTTATCATGCAGGAATGCAAGTAGTTCCAGTGCTGTCATTTTGTTTAAGGAGAGTTGGAAGGCTTTCTAATTCCATGACAAGGTCTTTCTAATCGATGTCAGACTCCCTTCCAGTGCTCCATCTTCTAAGCTACTCGCATTGATGCCTTATTGTCTGGAGTGCTAAATAACTTTCAAAATCTTGATGCTCAAAGTTGTCTCTCACTTTACCCAGGGAGCTGAAACGGTCCGCCATCATTTGGATGGCACAATCCACCACAACATTAAAGAAAGAAACCTCCATTCTTTTAAGAGCACCGGACTCTGGCTCATCAGTTGCTTCATAACTGAAGTGTCTCTTTGTGGTTCTTAACCTCTTCTCCTTAAGCACTGCTTGAACATTCATTTCCTCACACTTTTTGGTTGCCGTCTTGACTACATTAAAGCCAGTAGCTCATGAGAGAAGTTTTTGTCTGATGGATGAGATCTACAGCAACATCCAGCAGCATGGTAGCAGACTGAAGGAGTTTGCTGGTGATATTTAATTTTTCTCAGAATATTGTACCAGACAACAAGAACGATCTGAAGGATTCAATTTCTTCAGCAAGTGACTAGGTTTCAATCCTAACTGTTGGATCTTTAGTATTCTCCCTCGCCTTCTCTGGCAGGAGCTGCAATGGCTCAATACTTTTCAGACAACTTTCCCATCTGGTGTCACTCCAGCTTTTTAAAGTGATGTCAGCGTGATCTTTTGAGAATAGCCCATCGTTGTGGTGCAGCTGCAAAAAGAGTGAACGGTTTCTGTACAACTCCAAAGAAGTTAATTGCAACTTGACTCTTTAGCTGCATCTGCGTTAAAGATGCAGCTAAATTTCCACATGGAACAAAGTGCAAGGAGCATGGCTTGCACTCCCTTTTTGTTTTCAATTTTTTTTTTATTTTTCCCCCCTTCATGTGGGCTCCGTTGTCATAAGACTGGCCTCGACAATTACTAAATGGTATGCCAAATTCCTCCAGTCTTTTCAGGATGAGAGAGGACAACCCAGAGCCAGTGGATTCAGGAGCAACTAGGAACCCCAGAAAGTTTTCCTTTTTTATCTCTGGGCCTTTTCATAGACTGACAGTTCTAACCACCACAGACATCTGCTCCGTGTGGCTGACATCTGGTGTGCAGTCTAAGATCAAAAAATTATTTGATGCCAGCCACCATTGTTTTGACCAGTTGATCACCAATGCAGGAGATCAGTTCATTTTGTGTTGTTGTGCCGAGATTGGTTGTGTGGTTTCCTTGTTTTTCAGCTATTCTGACATGCTCTCTTAAAACAGGGTCAAACTTAGCCATGAGCTCAACCTCTTTTAAGAGATTTCCATTCAGGGGCTCTGAAGACAAATTAATGGTGCCCAAGAAAGTGAGGTTTTGCCCTGCAAGAGACCTAATGATTGCAATCAGTCGCAGGAGAACCTCACGCCAACGCCTCTTCTCGGCCTCTGAGGGTTAATTGTGTGCAGTGAATTGTCCCTTTTTCAAACGTAGTTCCAGCTTTTTCCATCACCGTTTTTATGTGTGCTGTTTTTCATGTTGTTTTAAGATTGCTCCAATATTAGTCCAGTCACATTGCACTGGAGGGCGACGTTGTGGCAACAGATAGGCTGGAAGCAGAGGAGAAAGGAAGCAAGACATGCTTGTACCTTTGTGCATTTAAGGACACTTTTGAAGTGTTTTCCAAAGAATGTCAGTTTCAGCATTTACTAATACGTTATTAAAATCAAAAGTTGTATTTGTTAATTTAGTTAATAAACCCAAGTTAATGAACTTTACACTTTTATTGCTTTTAAGTGTAAAGATCAAAGTCATTAATTTCTCTGCGACAATATATTTTTTCTCATATATGTGTGTGTGTGTGTTGTGTTTGATGTGGTGTGATAATGATTGTGTTATATATATATATATATATATACTTGATAGCTGCACTAGAGGGGGAAAAAAGATAGTATTTTACAAGTGCAGACGTGCAGCTTGTGTGAGCAACTTCCTCCCTTTCTCCCATCAGCTCACCCTCCCCACCTCTCCCAAAGAGTCTTCATTCAATGCTCACACACACTTTTAACCGATAAGTGCAGGCATGCAACTGCTATTTCAGCATATATTGTCAAAATTCAGCACTTACCCTTTTCTTGCACCCTTTCTTTCCTCTTTTCCTCCAGTGGCCGCGGGGCCATATGCAACCGCTTGTATACCTTATTAGGAAAGGCTGGCACTGCTCCGAACAACTTGATGATTTAACAAACTATGGAACAACAATTTATTTCAAATTTAAATTTTTTTTTTTGGGTTTTTTTTATTTTTTTTTTTTTTTTTTCCTATCATTTTAGATACGGTTGCTAATTTACGGTACTCTGAAGATTAAGAAAACCGTCTGGCACCGTGGTATAATGGGCACACTCGCACCCTAAAGAGAGCAGCCCGGAAAATGGAGCGCAGCTGGAGGAAAACAAAACTAGAGGCATTTCGTATTGCTTGGCGGTAAAGTACCCTATCCTACAGAAAAGCATTAAAAACAGCTAGATCTGATTACTTTGTCTCTTTTAGAAGAAAACAAACATAACCCCAGGTATTTATTCAATACAGTGGCGAAGTTAACGAAAAATAAAGCAAGTGCTGACATTACCCAACAACACCGCAGCAATGACTTTATGAACTACTTTACTTCCAAGATCGACACTTTTAGAGAAAATTGTAACCATCCAGTCGTCAGCTACAGTAACGCATCAGAGTGCTATAGATCCCCGAGGAACAATTCCACTCATTCTCTACTATAGGAGAAGAATTGTATGAACTTGTTAAATCATCTAAACCAACAACATGTATGTTAGACCCTATTCCATCTAAGCTCCTAAAAGAGGTGCTTCCAGAAGTCATAGATCCTCTTCTGACCATTATTAATTTGTCATTGTCATTAGCATATGTCCCCAAAACCTTCAAACTGGCAACTTTACCCCAAAGAACTAGTTAATTACAGACTGATCTTAAATCTCCCTTTTCTGTCCAAGATACTAGAAATGGTAGTATCCTCACAATTTTATTCCTCCTTTGAGAAAAGTGGTATCTGTGAGGATTTCCAGTCAGGATTTAGACCGTATCATAGTACTGAGACTGCTCTCATTAGCGTTACAAATGACCTGCTCTTATCTGAGCGTGGTTGTATCTCTCTCTATTAGTGCTACTGGATCTTAGCGCTGCGTTCGACACGATTGATCACAGCATTCTTTTGAATAGACTAGAAAACTTTGTTGGCATTAGTGGAAGTGCATTAGCATGGTTCAAATCGTACTTATCTGACCGCCATCAATTCGTAGCAGTGAATGAAGAGGTATCGTATCGATCACAAGTGCAGTATCAAGGGTCAGTACTAGGGGCCATTACTTTTCACGCTATACTTGTTACCCTTGGGCGATATCATCAGGAAACATGGTGTTAGCTTTCACTGTTGTGCTGATGATATTCTGCTCTATATTTCTTTGCAGCCCGGCGAAACATTCCAATTCGTAAAACTAACGGAATGCATAGTCAATATAAAAAACTGGATGACGAGTAATTTCTTACTGCTAAATTCTGAAAAAACTGAGGTGTTAATTATCGGACCTAAAAACTCTGCATGTAATAACCTAGAACACTGTCTAACACTTGATGGCTGCTGTCAATTCTTCGTCATCAGTTAGGAACCTAGGTGTGCTATTTGTTAGCAATCTTTCGTCTTTGAAAGCCACGTTTCTAGCATTTGTAAAACTGCATATTTCCATCTAAAAAATATATCTAAATTGCGACCTATGCTCTCAATGTCAAATGCAGAAATGTTAATTCATGCGTTCATGACCTCAAGGTCAGGTTATTGTAACGCTTTATTGGGTGGTTGTTCTGCACGCTTTATAAACAAACTCCAGCTAGTCCAAAATGCAGCAGCTAGAGTTCTTACTAGAACCAGGAAGTCTGACCATATTAGCACGTTTCTGTCAACTCTCCACTGGCTACCTAATGAGCATAGTATAGATTTTAAAATCTTGCTGGTTACTTATAAAGCCCTGAATGGTTTAGCACCTCCATATTTGAATGAGCTCTTATTGCATTATAGTCCTCTGCGTTCTCAAAACTCTGGCAATTTAATTCCTAGAATATCAAAATCAACTGCAGATCCTTCTCCCATTTAGTGCCCAAAGTTTGGAGTAACCTACCTAACATTAATCTAGATTTAAACTGACAAGAGTGTGTCTCCCTCCAGAGCAAAGACCCATCTCTTTTAACCTGGCTTACACTAGCACATTTCTAATATTCAAATCCGTTTAAAGGATTTTTAGGCTTAATTAGGAGACCCAGGAACGCTTCCCATAACACCCAATGTACTTTCTACATTGTTATATGTCATCTTGATGGCTAATATTTGTATTTCTTTCTTTCTTTTTTTTTTTTTTTCTTATTTCGAGGTCACAGTAGCCACCAGATCCAGTCTGTATCCAGATCAGATGGTGGATCAGCACCTAGAGAGGACCTCTACAGCCCTGAATGTCAGCGGAGATCAGGACAACTAGATGAGGACCTTTTGTCTCCTAGATGGCCACCGGGACAAGACCACAGGAACCAGTTGAGTCGTCTGCACAATGTGACATTGCTGCAGCCTGGAGTTGAACTGTTGGTTTTGTCTGGTCAGAGGAGAACTTGCCCCCCGACTGAGTCTGGTTTCTCCCAAGGTTTTTTCTCCATTCTGTCACTGGAGTTTGTTCCTTGCTGCTGTCGCCTCTGGCTTGCTTAGATGGGGACACTTAATTTACAGCGGCATCGTTGACTTGATTGCACCGATACTATTTAAACTCAACTGAGCTGAATGATGACATAACTGAATTCAATAATGAACTGCCTTTTTTGCATTGACTAATTTCCTATTAAATGCTGTACAGTTGCTTTGACACATTCTGTATTGTTAAAAGGGCTATATAAATAAAGGTGACTTGACATTTAAACTGTCGTCTGTTACAGGGACTACTGAACAGACATTTTAGAAATGTATTTTGAAATGCAATACCACAAGTGTGGGTCTGCGTTATATTATATACAGTGGGTACGGAAAGGTTAATTAGACCCCCTTAAATTTTTCACCGGTTATGCCCGCCATTTCTAAAATCATTTAAGTTTTTTTTTTTTTCCCCTCAATGTACTCACAGCACCCCCTATTGACAAAAAAACACAGAATTGTTGACATTTTTGCAGATTTATTAAAAAAGAAAAACTGAAATATCACATGGTCCTAAGTATTCAGACCCTTTGCTCAGTATTTAGTAGAAGCACCCTTTTGATCTAATACAGCCATGAGTCTTTTAGGGAAAGATGCAACAAGTTTTTAACACCTTTATTTGGGGATCCTCTGCCATTCCTCCATGCAGATCCTCTCCAGTTCTGTCAGGTTTGATGGTAAACGTTGGTGGGGGGACAGCCATTTTTAAGTCTCTCCAGAGATGCTCAATTGGGTTTATGTCAGGGCTCTGGCTTGGCCATTCAAGAACGGTCACAGAGTTGTTGTGAAGCCACTTTTTCGTTATTTTAGCTGTGTGCTTAGGTTCATTTTCTTGTTGGAAGGTAAACCTTCGGCCTAGTCTGATGTCCTGAGCACTCTGGAGAAGGTTTTCGTCCAGGATATCCCTGTACTTGGGATTCATCTTTCCCTCGATTGCAACCAGTCGTCCTGTCCCTGCAGCTGAAAAACACCCCCACAGCATGATTCTGCCACCCCCATGCTTCACTGTTGGGACTGTATTGGAAGCAGTGTGATGAGCAGTGCCTGGTTTTCTCCACTCATACCGCTTAGAATTAAGGCCAAAAGTTCTATCTTGGCCTCATCCGAACAGAGAATCTTATTTCTCACCAGCTTGGAGTCCTTCAGGTGTTTTTGCGGGCTATCATGTGTCTTGCACTGAAGAGAAGCTTCCGTCGGGCCACTCTGCCATAAAGCCCCGACTGGTGGAGGGCTGCAGTGATGGTTGACTTTCTACAACTTTCTACAACTTTCTCCCATCTCCCGACTGCATCTCTGGAGCTCAGCCACAGTGATTTTGGGTTCTTCTTTACCTCTCTCACAAATTCTCTTCTCCCCCGATAGCTCAGTTTTGGCCGGACGGCCAGCTCTAGGAAAAGTTCTAGTCATCCCAAACGTCTTCCATTTAAGGATAATGGAGGCCACTGTGCTCCTTAGGAACCTTAAGTGCAGCAGAAATTTTTTTGCATCCTTTGCCAGATCTGTGCCTTGCCACAATTTCGTCTCTGAGCTCTTCAGGCAGTTCCTTTGACCTCATGATTCTCATTTGCTCTGACTTGCACTGTGAGCTGTAAGGTCTTATACAGGTGTGTGGCTTTCTTAATCAAGTCCAATCAGTATAATCAACACAGCTGGACTCAAATGAAGGTGAAGAACCATCTCAAGGATGATCAGAAGGAATGGACAGCACCTGAGTTAATATGATGTCACGCAAAGGGTCTGATACTTAGGACCATGTGATATTTCAGTTTTTTTCTTTTTTAATAAATCTGCAAAAAAGTCAACAATTCTGTGTTTTTCTGTCAATATGGTTTGCTGTGTGTACATTAATGAGGAAAAAAAATAACGTAAATGATTTTAGCAAATGGCTGCACTATAACAAAGATGAAAAATTTAAGGTCTGAATACTTTCCGTACCCACTGTATATGTCGACTTTCCATGTCTTTGGTGTTTTTTCCTCCCCTCACGTGCCATGACCCATATTCCTCTCCCGTGTTTAAATGTATTTGTCCAGGTGTGTCTAGTTATTATCCGCGTTTTCCCCTGGTTACTTTAGTTCAGCAGTCGCTCTGTCTGTCTTAAATGTCATTCGCCATGTGATTGTGTTACCCATGTGTGAAGAAAATACAAGTGTATTCTGCTTCTTGATCTCCTTCGTACGCCGTGCTCCTTCGTTCCTCCTCATTCCTACAACCGTGTCAGTGTGGACCGAGACCCCGACCTACAAACAGTAGTTGCATTCCCCCCATTTTTTTTTTTATTTTCCCCGTTTCTTTCTTCTTCCCCCCGCGGCATGGAAATCAACCGCACACTTTAATTGATCCAAGCCCGTATGGCTCTCCCCTTTGTCGAGGGTGATGCCCTGGGAGTTCTTGCGTGCTTGCACGGTGCCTGGCTTTAGTGACGCACCAACCCCTTTTCTGGTAACGTTGCATAATCATCGTCTGCCCGTGAATCACCCAGACACCACGGACTAAGCTTGAGGGGATCCCTGGTGGCTGGAGGAGCGTCCTTCCCCGAGCCAGAACCAGCCTGCCGTCTGCTCCGAAGTCAAGCCCGCTGACCACGCCTTTTACCCCTAACCAAATGAGGAATCTGAGGAGGAAAAGGCTGTTGGCTCTAGTCTCTAGGTCCCGCCAGTGTCCGGCTCCATTCCCCCGAGTCCACCCAGAGAGGGCTCCAGTCCCCACGTCCAGCCCAAAGAGGGCTCCAGTTCCCAAGTCAAGCCCATGGAGAGCCACAGGTCCCAAGTCAGGCCTACGGAGGGCCTCTGAAACCAACGTTCTCCCCAAGGATTTTTTTTGGTTTTCCCTATTTCCCTGACTTTTTGTTTGTTCCGCACGCCCTCCTGTACGTCTTCCTTCTGTCTGCTCCCTGTCCCGCCATGGCTCCCCGGGCTCCCTGTTCCGCCATGGCCTCCTGCACCATCTGCTCTGCCATGACTCCCCGAGCTCCCTGTTCCGTCAATGGCCTCCTAGTCTGCCTGGTCCACCATGGCTTCCTAGTCTGCCTGATCCGCCATGAGTCCCGGAACGGGTACCGCCACCCGCCCTCCACCGCGGCTGTCCGTCCCTGTAAGCCTGTCCTGAGAGCCCTCCAGAGTGCCCATATGATACGTGTGTGTTCCCGTGTTGAAGAAAATAAAGTGTATTATGCTTCTGGATCCCCTCCGCGTTCCCTAGTCTCCTAGTTCCTATACCGTAGGCACATCGTGACTACAGTGGGTACGTAAAGTATTCAGACCCCCTTAAATTTTTCCACTCTTTGTTATAAATTGCAGCCATTTGCTAAAATCATTTTAAGTTAATTTTTTTTCCTCATTAATGTACACACAGCACCCTATATTGACATAAAAACACAGAATTGTTGACATTTTGCAGATTTATTAAAAAAGAAAACTGAAATATCACATGGTCCTAAGTATTCAGATTCTTTGCTCAGTATTTAGTAGAAGCACATTTTGATCTAATACAGCCATGAGTTTTTTTTTGGGAAAGATGCAACAAGTTTTTTTTCTCTGCCATTCCTCCTTGCAGATCCTCTCCAGTTCTTTCAGGTTGGATGGTAAACGTTGGTGGACAGCCCTTTTTAGGTCTCTCCAGAGATGCCCAATTGGGCTTAAGTCAGGGCTCTGGCTGGGCCATAAAAGAACAGTCACAGAGTTGTTGTGAAAACACTCCTTCGTTATTTTAGCTGTCTGCTTAAGGTCATTGTCTTGTTGGAAGGTAAACCCTTCGCCCAGTCTGATGTCCTGAGCACTCTGGAGAAGGTTTTTTCGTCCAGGATATCCCTGTACTTTGCCGCATTCATCTTTCCCTTGATTGCATCCAGTCGTCCTGTCCCTGCAGCTTAAAAACACCCCCCACAGCATGATGCTGCTACCACCATGTTTCACTGTTGGGACTGTATTGGACAGGTTTGTTATGAGCAGTGCCTGGTTTTCTCCACATATACCTCTTAGAATTAAGGCCAAAAAGTTTTATCTTGGCCTCATCCGACCAGAGAATCTTATTTCTCCCCATCTTGGAGTCCTTCAGATGTTTTTTCATGTGTCTTGCACTAAGAAGAGGCTTCCGTGGGCCACTCTGCCATAAAGCCCCGACTGTTGGAGGGCTGCAGTGCTGGTTGACTTTCTACAACTTTCTCCCATTTCCCGACTGCATCTCTGGAGCTCAGCCTTAGTGATCTTTGGGTTCTTCTTTACCTATTTCACCAAGGCTCTTCTCCCCCGATAGATCAGTTTGGCCGGACGACCAGCTCTAGGAAGGTTTCTGGTCGTCCCAAACGTCTTCCATATAAGGAATGGAGGCCACTGTGCTCTTGGGAACTTTAAGTGCAGCAGAAATGTTTTTGTAACCTTGTCCAGATCTGTGCCTTTCCACAATTCTGTCTCTGAGCTCTTCAGGCAGTTCCTTTGACCTCATGATTCTCATTTGCTCTTACATGCACTGTGAGCTGTAAGGTCTTATATTTACAGGTGTGTGGCTTTCCTAATCAAGGTCAATCTGTATAATCAAACATAGCTGGATTCAAATGAAGGTGTAGAAGCATCTCAAGGATGATAAGAAGAAATGGACTGCACCTGAGTTACATATATGAGTGTCACAGCAAAGGGTCCTAAGTATTCAGACCCTTTGATATTTCAGTTTTTCTTTTTAAATAAATCTGCAAAAATGTCAACAATTGTTTTTTTCTGTCAATATGGGGTGCTGTGTGGTACATTAATGAGGCAAAAATTAACTAAATGATTTTAGCAAATGGCTGCAATATAACAAAGAGTGAAAAATTTAAGGGGGTCTGAATACTTTCCGTACCCACTGTATATCTATATGTATACATATATCTCTGTTCTATTTATTTATTTATTTATTTTTCTTGACTCCATGATACAGATTTATTTGTATGAAATGTTGAATATACTTTCAGAAATATTCCGCAAATTAAACCAGACCCTACATTCGTTTTTCTGTGACTATCTCATGCGCACACACTAGAGAGAAATCACAAATTGCTTGCATGCAGTTTAAATACAGCCAAGAATTTGCTACTGCTGTTCTGGAAATTGAGGCTCCTACAGTTAACTTATGGCTTGGAATGTGTCCATACTTGGAATAAAATTAGATTCCATCCAAAGTGTAAATTCAAACGGTTTGATAAAGTCTGACACCGTTTTGTCTTATCTTAATGAAACGCATCATTTTAGCAATTTAGTGTTGTGAAATATTTTCAAAAAACCCTTTTAACTTTAAGATAAAACAGGTTTGGTATATATTGATATTTATTGTGTGTATTTTTGTCTAAACCATTTTATTCAATGAGAGCTCGTCCATGGAGCTGTTCATGAATTGTAATGTTTCACAGTGGAGCTGTTGTGAGATCCTAGGACAGCCTAAAGGGACAGTGACTGTGGAATAGGGGGCTTTATAGCGACATATGGCCAGGGTGAGGGTCAGACAAATAAAATGTTGCCCAGCTGGAACAACAGTTAACAACAACTTGAATGAAATTCTAACACATCCAAACAGAGTCATAAATAGGGCTCAGGAGGGCGGGTCTCCTCCTCTTTTGTGTGTGTGTGTGCAGACTATTGTGTGAGTGTGTGAGGCGAGTTTTGAAAAGAGACCAGACACACCTCTTTTCCTTCCAGCTCATTACTGTCTTTGTTCATGGGCAGAATGTGGGGTTTGTCTCAGTCTACCCAGCAATCTGTGCCTTCAAACTATGCCAGCCTTCTAATGGATTTCTAGTTATTATTTAAAGCTGTTTGTGTGTGTGCCTATGCATTCATTTTCTCTCTCTTTACAGCCACTCTTTTTGTTCCCATTATGCTCTCTTTTCCTGAGAATGTGTTTCTCTGACCTTAACACAAAATCTAAATTTGAAGTGGGTACAACCACTCCCTCTCACTCTGTTAACTTAAACCTTTATGTTATAAGGGTGGTGAAACTTGTATGTCTGAATTTTTTTTAATGCAGAGAATATTTGTATGCATAGACTATGCATAGAGTGCATGTGTCAGTATTAGGAGTCATTAACATGTTCATATTACAGACAGGTATTTACAGGTGCATCTCAATAAATTAGAATGTCATGGAAAAGTTCATTTATTTCAGTAATTCAACTCAAATTGTGAAACTCGTGTATTAAATAAATTAAATGGACACAGACTGAAGTAGTTTAAGTCTTTGGTCTTTTAATTGTGATGATTTTGGCTCACATTTAACAAAAACAAAACAACATTTAACAAAAATCTCAACAAATTAGAATACTTCATAAGACCAATAAAAACAACTTTTTTAGTGAATTGTTGGCCTTCTGGAAAGTATGGCATTTACTGTACATGTACTCAATACTTGGTAGGGGCTCATTTTGCTTTAATTGCTGCCTCAATTCAGCGTGGCATGGAGGTGATTCAGTTTGTGGCACTGCTGAGGTGGTATGGAAGCCCAGGTTTCTTTGACAGTGGCCTTCAGCTCATCTTCATTTTTTTGTCTCTTGTTTCTCATTTTCCTCTTGACAATACCCCGTAGATTCTCTATGGTTCAGGTCTGGTGAGTTTGCTGGCCAGTCAAGCACACAACACCATGGTCATTTAACCAACTTTTGGTGCTTTTTTTTTTCTTGATTTAATTTTCTGCTGGAAAATTAAATCACCATCTCCAAAAAGCTTGTCAGCAGGAGGAAGCATGAAGTGCTCCAAAATTTTCTGGTAACGGTGCAGTGACTTTGGTTTTCAAAAAACAAAATGGACCAACACCAGCAGATGACATTGCACTTCAAATCATCACAGACTGTGGAAACTTAACTTTGGACTTCAAGCAACTTGGGCTATGAGTTTCTCCACCCTTCCTCTAGACTCTAGGATCTTGGTTTCCAAATGAAATACAAAACGTGCTCTCATCTGAAAAGAGGACTTTAGACCACTGGGCAACAGTCCAGTTCTTCTTCTCCTTAGCCCAGGTAAGACACCTCTGACGTTGTCTGTGGTTCAGGAGTGGCTTAACAAGAGTAATATGACAACTGTAGCCAAATTCCTTGATACGTCTGTGTGTGGTTGCTCTTGATGCATTGACCCCAGCCTCAGTCCATTCATTGTGAAGTTCATTCAAATTCTTGAATGATTTTGCTTGACAATCCTCATAAGGTTGTGGTTCTCTCGGTTGGTTGTGCATTTTTTTCTTCCACACTTTTTTCCTTCCACTCAACTTTCTGTTAACATGCTTGGATACAGCACTATGTGAACAGCCAGCTTCTTTGGCAATGATTGTTTGTGGCTTACCCTCCTTGTGAAGTGTTTCAATGATTGTCTTCTGGACAACTGTCTTCCCTATGATTGTGTAGCCTAGTGAACTAAACTGAGAGACCATTTTGAAGGTTCAGGAAACCTTTGCAGGTGTTTTGAGTTGATTAGCTGATTGGCATGTCACCATATTCTAATTTGTTGAGAGAGTGAATTGGTGGGTTTTTGTTAACAAAAAGCGAGCCAAAATCATCACAATTAAAAGAACCAAAGACTTAAACTACTTCAGTCTGTGTGCATTGAATTTATTTAATACACGAGTTTCACAATTTGAGTTGAATTACTGAAATAAATGAACTTTTCCACGACATTCTAATTTACTGAGATGCACCTTATTGTGGCTTGATGCAGTAGTTTGTGGCCAGTGGCAGTTCTACATTGAATTACACCCTGGGTGAGACCCCCTAAATTCTGCACAAACAGTTACATTTTATTATAACAACATAAGTGAAAGAGAAAATTATATTTCTCAATTGCACAAATCCTTCATTAGAATATTTCAAAAACACACTTAAGAGAATCCAGTTATTTAACTATTGCAATTACAACAGGAAACAGGTGCACAATCTCCACCTCCAACATTGCCAAAAGACAATGAACACAATTCTGCACAAAATATGACAGTATAAGTTATCAGAACTTAAATATACACTATATACATAAATGTGCCAAAAATATATACAATCAGATATATAAAAAATTTAACAAGAGCAGAGAGCAACAATAATATAAAATATTAAGAATAATATACAAATAAAATATAGAATATTCTAAATAGCACAACTCCTTCATCACACAAATGTGAAAACACACTAAAGAGAGTCTAATTATTACACTATTGCACTAAGAACAGAAAACACCATCTAAAACTAAAACCTGACCTTTCTGGCCTTCCTTGATGGAAAATCATCAATGATGTCATCGTATGAAATCTGCTCCCTTATTGAGTGATCGATACTGATGATGGCAAGGCCAGTGAGCCGTTCCTGGGACATGGTTGACCTCAGGTACGACTTGATCAACTTTAGCTTTGAAAAGCTCCTCTCTGCTTGAGCCACAGTGACTGGCAGAGTAAGTGCAATCCTGAGAGCAGTCCAAAAGTTGGGGTAGATCTCCGATAGATCCTTATCATGCATAAAAGTGTTAAGCTCAAGGAGGCTCATGGTCTTTGATGGCAGGTCAGGGAAGTTCTTAATTTCATGCACAAGCTCTCTACTGTCCAAATCAGAGTGCCCCTTAAAGTGCAGTGTGGTGCCTAGTGCTTTTTTTCATGTCATCACATTGTTTAGAGCATAAGAAACAAATGGTAAAAAAAACATTTTTGAAAAATTATATTTTATTCATATGTTATGCTATGTCCTCTGTAGTGGACACTAGGACTCAGTTGTTTAAAATATAAAATGACATGAAATTATATATATAGGCAAAAACAATGGGATTTTTTTTCAATCACCAGTAACTTTTTAGGTTTCAGGATTTTTTTTTTAACCAAAATTTGTATAAAGATGATTCTCAACTATGTTATGAAAGATATAATGGAATGAATTGATACACCATTTTACTTTATGCAATATGTGGGCAAAATGGCCATAAATTAATATTCCCATTCAATGCAATGTATCTATACACTGTATCTAAGTTGCATATTAATGTGTTCTTGGAGCAACATTTAATGAAAAAAGAAGTGTAATAATTGGAGTAATACTTGGCAACATTTTAATAGTAATATCTAATATTTCATAGGAATATTAATGTATAATTTATTTCCATATTCACTTGTTGTGTCTCCCAAAATGCCTGATAAACATGATTTAAGTCCTGAATAAATGTGCGTTATTTGGAAGAAAGTCGAGGTGTGACTGACTTTAGCCCACTAATTCCATTAGAGTATTGCTCTGTACAGTGGATCCCCCCCCTTGTCCGTTCCATTTGGGAGAGACCCAGAGGTGAACTGTCCCCTGCGCCGCGCCCCGCTCCCCTTTCCCCTTCTCACACACCTTCTGTGCACTGCCCCTTCTCAGCAAGCAGGGGCGCCAATTCCCCACACAGTGAAATGATAGATAATAGAAAACCGCTTCGCGGCGGCGGCGCAGAGGATTTTTTATTTTTTTTAACTGCTCGTGCCGCCCCCCATGTATCATGAAAAAAATGCCGCCCCGGGCGCCTGCGCCAAAAACCGCTAAAGGTTTGGCTTATGTAGAAAACAATACCAGAATCGTATCATAGCTATAAGTAACAAACTAAAAAAAAAAAAGTTTATTTAGAGCACTGCATGAAACTGTGGTTACAAATGTGTTGCTTGTTTTCAAGTATAAATACATAAACCATGAATAGCACGTTTGCACTTTTTGGTCCCTGTGAGGAAACAAGCTTATAAATCATAGAGAATTATATATTTTTTGAAAATCTAAGATATCAAGAAAAGTTTTGGCGTAGGTGTATGTTTATAAGGTATAGAAAATACAGTGTTGTACGTTATAATAAGTGTAACGGAATAGGTCTGACGCAACAGGTTAGTGTTTATAAAACAGGTTTATTTGGTCACAGAGAGTACGGGTGTAGGGTCCAGAGGATGTGATGGTAAGTGAATATTTTGAAGGATATGATGAGTGGGGTAATCCGAGTCTTTGGGCTTTACATGAGCGGAAATGCAGACAGGAGGAGCACACACCTCAGCATCCGGGAACTAGGAGGAACAGGAGACACCTGGAGACGAGGAGACACTTGGAGGAACACAGGCGGTAAGTAATGCAGGAAGTATTCAAATGGAAGTAGTAGCAAAGTCATTGAGTCCTCTACGTGTATTCGAGACCGGAAAGTGAGGGTGTCTGAGGTGTGTGTTTTTATGCAGGCTGGTTGATGAGGTGTTTGATTGGTGACAGGTGCAGGTGCTCAGATTTCAGGTGAGAGGGATCGTTGTGATTGGGTGGTGGTGGAGCCTGGCCGATCTGTTACAGTAAGATCCATTATGTCTACAAAATGTCCCCATAAAACATGGAATGGAAGGATAGTAATGCATTTTGGGGATATTTTTTAAGCTTATTAATCATACAGAATGAAGTTTTTTTTTTAACTTTTTAAAAATGCAGAAAGTTTTGTGTGATTGCTAGGGTTATGTAAAGGGGATAGAAAATACAGTTTGTACAGTATAAAAACCATTAAGCCTATATGGAATGTCCCCATAAAACATGGAAACCAGTGTGTGTCTGTGTGTGTATAAATTCAAGCAATTAGTCATCACCCCCATGCACCGTCATAATTCTTTTCTAATGCTTTTATACTTGACAAAAAGTCCGATCTCCCAATTAGCATACAAAACGACTTATGCTTCCCCCCTCTCCCTCTCTCTCTCTCCCTCTCTTTCTCTCTCTCTCTCTCACAAAAAAAGCTTCAGACAACAACACTCATGAGCCCATGAGAACAAATGCCCTCACAATGGCACGGTCACTATGCCTTTCTCGAGTCTTTAAATATGCAAATAGACTGTGAATACGTGATTCTTTCAGGTCGAATCCCGCTATTGTGAAACTCGCGAGCAGACACCAAGAATGACGTGTGAATCACGAGAGAGAATATTTATTAATACTTAAGTGGTTCAGGGGTAACTGAGTGTCAGAAGGTTTCACAAGCAGCCCCAAGAGTTTTTAAGAACAATTCAGCGTATAAAGTGCATAGTTTTATTCCTGAAAACTATCACTGAGTGATAGATTTGTTTGTTTATTCTTCTTTAATAATAATAATAATAATAAATGTTCTTATGGAATATCTATTTGACTCAGGGGGTAATTTTAATATAATTTATAAATACACATTAGTCCATTGTCAGTTCATGTTAGTTAGTTATTGGGGGGAATTCCAAGGGACGTACAGTAATCGAGAGAGAGAAAAGAAAAAAACAAATATATATATAATAATACACACACACACACACAAACACCAACTCCAGTGAACAGTGAATAGCTTATTGTCTTTTTATAACTGTAAAACTGGACGTTAATATTTGTGATCTTCAATCAATGCTTTAGTTGACATAACATCCCTAATCGTGCAAGGGAAATGCGCATGGTTGTGAGCGGGGTACGAATAAAACACATATCGTATCAGCTGTCCTGCAGCAGAATATTGTGCCAGATACTGTCAGGTCCCACATGTGAAATGCATGAAGGCCACAACAACATCTGCCACTACAATTAACTAAATTATGCTGATTACAGAGTGTGTGAATGAGTATGTTATGTACTGAGTGAATGTTATGTTGTTTTACTGAAATCTACACAATTGTTATTGAAAGTTTTATAGATTAACAGTTAATTAATTTCAATTTATTTGTTGTTAAGTGATTGTACCGATGAACTGTGGGTTATTTAACGCTTATACTTTCTGCTACTGCATAGCAAATTATCCGTGTATATTCATGAACTAACGCTACTTTCTGCCACTGCATAGCAAATTATCGGTGTATATAGTGAAAAACGAACAAAACGGAGAGCTATTAATGCTAATATGTTAAGGCTTTTTACATTTTTAGTTTAGTTGGTTTCAACTGTACAATGGTAGCCTACTGTTTCAACTAACTACAACTGTAACAAATATACTCTATGAAAATATAAACTATAGGTATTGCTGAAAATAAATGTGTTTTTGGAGACGATTACAAGAAATATCACATGAAAAATAAAACATGTTTTAAAAGGTTTTGTGCGGTAATGTAAAACGTTAAAAGTGTTCCAAATGCACTCGGTCTTCCCCAAGCACTTTTATTTCAGTTATGTTCTGGAGGCAGACCTAATTCGCACCCCGTAAATATTATCAGTCCAAACATGATCAATTTTAGATTCAATATTATCTTTAAAACAGACAAGAGGGAAAATATCGCCACAATCATTTCGCATCTTGCATCTCGAGCGCTCATGGTGACAGATGGATACCAACTGATTCTTTGTGGCTCAGTTAAATGGCAAGTGTTGACCAATGAAGGGGAAACCAACGAGTGAGAAAATCTCTTAAATAGCCGTGAAGATCTCAGTTGCTCTCTAAATGCGTTTTAATAGGGGCTTTAAGTCGGGGGCAATTCATTGGCCAGCTTAATTTAGTCAAAAGAGTGCACATGGCGCTGCCTTATTATGTTTAGTTTAAGCGCAGACCTGAGAACTCCAGGAACTTCATCTCCCTCCGGCTGTCGTTGCGAAATAATACAGACGCCGACGTCGCCATTGGGATACCCCACTAAGCTATTGTATACTTGTGCTAATGAGGGGTTCATACGCCTTTGATATAATCCGGCTATAGAAATCCCTTTAAACATCCTGACGCTTCAAATAAATCCTATTTGAAAAGGACTTTCTACACCTGCCACAGCAGGCGAGATTGCGGAGAAAAAAAGCCACAACAGCACTGACATTCACGTTAAACCAGATTTCGCACGTGACACGTTTTATGAATTTAACATTTGACTTTGATGTGTGTATGTGTGATGATCACCACAAAGTTGAGATTATTTTTAATTCAGTGACATACAACTACTTTGCAATAAATAATAATTTAGCTCAGGAATCATGTCTTAAAATTAAAATCTCTCGCCCTCTCCCTTTTCTCTCTTTATAAAATTAAAGTAGGCTACTGCACACTGGCATCAAAGTGTCTTCTTTATGGCATTTCCTAATGTGCTTAGACGTCTTTTAAAAGACCTCCTTTTTTCAAAGCAGGGATTGGTCACACTTGATCTCATTTGCATGAAGATGTCTATAAACCACCCAGGCATTGCAGTTTTATCGAACTGAGCGTGGAGCTTGGCATACATGTCAGAGAAACAAAATACATTTTACTGGACAGCTATTCGCTGTAAAATATTTTCCTCAATTGAAGTTACATAGCCTACAGCTGTAAATCTTGACATTATGAGAGGGATTTTTAGCAGTCGAGTTTTGTGGCACTGGTGGACAGTGGTGTCAGCCTTTGTGTCACTGTATTTTCTGACCACTTTAGCAGCGGGAATGACCATGAAATATCAGATATATGAAGAGGACGCTCTATCCACTGTCATTGGAAACCTGGCAAAGGACATGTCCTTAAATATCTCAGATGGCTCTAAGACCAATTTCAGAATGATGAAGCAGTTCAATGCATCTTTTATTAGACTCCGAGAAAAAGACGGACAGCTAACAATTGGAGAACGAATAGACAGAGAAAAAATATGTAAGCATACAATGCAGTGTCTCATTTCATTCGACGTTGTGAGTATCTCGAATGAGCAATTTAAATTAATACATATTGAAGTGGAAGTAAAGGACATCAACGACCACGCTCCCGAATTCCCCAGAAAGGAATCCACTTTGGAAATTTCAGAAAACGCAGTACTCGGCACTAGAATTCCTATAGATGTTGCTATGGACGAGGACGTGGGTTCGAACTCCATTCAGAGCTACCAAATATCAGTCAACAGTCACTTTACCATTGATGTGTTGAGCAGAGCTGATGGAATTAAATATGCAGAGTTGATGCTAATGAAGGAATTAGACAGGGAGACACATGCCTCCTATGTTTTGGAGCTCGTCGCAACAGACGGAGGAAATCCATCAAGGTCCAGCAGCACAAAAATTTATGTCAAAGTAAAAGATTTTAACGACAATAGCCCTGTGTTCGAGCGAAACAGTTTTTCAGTAGATATACTGGAGGACGCGCCTGTGGGATTATTGCTTGTAGACTTTAACGCGGTTGATCCAGACGAGGGCTTGAATGGGGAAGTTGTGTATGGGTTCGGGAATCAGGTGCCCTCAGAGATCCGGCATCGTTTCAGTGTTGACAGAAAATCCGGGCAGTTGATGCTCGAGAGCCCGATTGATTTTGAGAGCAAAAAAACCTACGAGTTCGACATACTGGCATCCGACTTGGGTCCTAATCCGAGCCCATCCATCTGTAAAGTTGTTGTTCGTGTGCAGGATGTGAATGACAACGCACCAGAAATCACCATTACCCCCATGACTTCAGTCACCGCGGGAATAGCGTACATCACAGAGGCTGCTGCTAAAGAAAGCTTTGTGGCTCTTGTCACCGTCGCGGACAAGGACTCGGGCGCAAACGGAGATATTCATTGTACCCTCTATGGGCACAATCACTTCAAACTCCAGCAAGCCTACGAGGACAGCTTTATGATTGTAACGACATCTCCACTTGATAGAGAAAAAATTGCAGAGTATAACTTAACGGTTGTAGCCGAAGACCTGGGATCGCCTCCGTTCAGAACAATTAAGCAGTATACTATAAGGTTGAGTGATGAGAATGACAACGCCCCTGTGTTCAGTAAACCAGTCTTTGAAGTCTCCTTGATGGAGAACAATGCACCAGGCGCATATATCACAACTGTGGTGGCCAGAGACCTTGATAAAGGGCAAAACAGCAAAATTAGCTATAAGCTCTTGGACACCTACATCATAGGCTCTCCAGTGTCAACTTTTGTCTCTCTAGATCCAGCTACAGGCTCGCTCTATGCGCTCAGAAGTTTCAATTTTGAGGTTCTCAAACAGTTACAGCTACGTATTCAAGCAAGTGACATAGGCTCGCCCCAACTCCAAGGCAGTGCAATTATTAATCTAAAAATAGTTGATCAGAACGACAATGCTCCCTCTATCACACAGCCTGCGCTAATTAATAATTCTGCCGAGGTTCTACTGCCCAAAGACGCGCCTTCAGGTTACGTTATAACGCAGGTACATGCTAGGGATGCTGACGAAGGTGTCAATGCAGAATTGTCGTTCAGAATCTCAGAAGGAGTCGCTTCTGTGTTCTCAATTAACAGAGCCACTGGAGAAATTTATCTGAATCATGAACTCAGCTACGAAGTTTACGAGAACTTGAGAATAACAGTAACTGTCAGTGACAACGGGACACCTTCCCTAACCACAGCAGTCACTATGAATTTCATAATAGCAGGATCTCTCCCCAGAGACCGCAATGTATTCAGGAACAAAATAGATGAAGAGACGCAGGAAGGGGATTCGATCATTATAATTGTCGTACTGGCGGGGAGCTGCACACTACTACTTTTAGCCATTATTATAATAGCGACTACTTGTAATAAACGAAAGGTGGATAATCGAGGCCACAGCCATTCTGGAAAGGAGGGTGGAGTTCAGGCGAAGGGAAACCATAGCGACCCACTGATTTCAATTCACAGTGACATCGTTTTTGATATTTGCCCTTACTCAAACAAGACACATTTTTCTGGCTTGATCCAGAGAGGCAGTGACATATCCTGCAGGTCTGAAGATGGTACGTGTGTCTCTGAAGATAGTCCGTGTGAACCAGGGGACAAAAGCCGCGGTGTCAAGTCAGAGGTAAGCCCAATGTCTTAAAATGTGAATTCTGTAGGCTATTTGATACCGTTAAATGTTTTTTCTCAAATATTGTTCTTTATTTTAACAGGGGTTTTCCACTGTACCTAGTTATGGTAAAGATGCAATGAGACAGATTAAAATTTGGAAAGGCACCTCGTACGCAACTATATCAGCAGGAGAACCTCATAAGGACAGCGGAATTGGAGATAGCGACTTCAATGACAGTGATTCAGATATAAGCGGCGATGGCTTGAGAAAAGACGACCATCAAAACAACGTACAAAATGGTAGGTCTAAGCATCAATGGCGCCGAAACGTACATGCTCATGTAAAGTGTTCCACATAATGACAAAACTAAATGTAAAAGACTACGCTTATTAATATTAATTAACCATGATACTTTGTAACCATACTGTTTATAAATCTGTACAGTTGTGCAGATGTGCTTGAGGTTTATGGCCTTGCAGATATTCCATATTATTTTGGCCACTCAGGGCAATATTAAGCCAGTTTTATGTTTGCTGATATATATTTTTAAATTACCTTTAATATAATAGAAAGTATTCTGGAGATTATGTAAAAGTTTGACATGAAGACATGGTTAGCAATATACCAAATAAGCAATTATAGTAAATACCATGTTGAATAGCTTTTACTCTAAATGAATGTAAATTCAGTCTCCTGAAATGCGATTTGTGTGACAATTCACAAGCTCAAAAGAACTTGTAAGGGTAGTTATTTGATAACTGCATCCTGCCTGAATATGCAAACGCAAATGAAAAGTTTGCTTTTGTATGTTATACGCATGAAGATTCATCACTGCAGGATTTGCTGTTTGATTTCCTCACTTATGTTCCATTTTGGATAGGTGTGTTGTGGCTCTTTTGTTGCTGCTATAGGAATTTAGGTCTGTAGATAATAGGGATGGGAAGATCCCCCATTCCATCGGTGCATCGGCAAAAAAAATCAGAGGCGGACAACGTACTCAATTCCTTACTTGAGTGAAAGTACAGATACTTCTGGTCAAGTATTACTCCATTACAAGTAAAAGTTGTAAAGACAGATTTATACTTAAGTAAAAGTACTTGCTTTTAAAAGTACTTAAGAACCAAAAGTAAATTTCCTTTTTTATGTCAATGTTTTATTGTCGCACACATAATACTTGCAATACTTCCTGAACAAACTTACAATACTTACACCTGCTGATACACTGACCTAGCTGTAGTATCTTTGGAATCAGAGCTTTTCAATGTTAAAACCATGGGGGGGGGAAACAAAATAAATATTTAACACCGCTACCCACCCCCACAAATGCAGGATGGTAGTGATCTCACACAGCTCTGACAGTGTGTGCACATCTATGTGTAGCCATTCATCCAAATTTGAACAGAGTGGACAGTGAAATTGCTTTAAATACAGACTGATAAGAAAAAAAAAAAAATCTGCTTTATAACCCAGCAACACAACTGTATCTGTATAACTTTACAACAGAAACACTGCTTTAACAAAAAAAAAGCAAAACAGCAAGGCTTATCTGACATCAAAACAAAATGTGGATACAAGAAAATAAAAATAAGAAAGAAAATTAAAAAGTCCAAATCGCTCATCGCTGTAACTACTTTGTGTCACAACAGACGATCTGTGAGTGCTGCTTCACGTCCAACCAAAAAAACCCTTAAAAAATTGTTTTATTAGGAGATGCACAGCAGTTCTTCTGTGGCTTTATATGTAATATTTTCACGTACACAATTTAGCAAAATCTGAAAATATTGTGTCTAATATATACAATATTAATTTCTTATTATTGAATTGTTTTAAATAAATATCACATTTGCAACTGGTAAGTGTTCAAAAAATGCTGGGAAATCATTTCACGCAGCCTTACAAGAGTGATTACTTGACTGTATGACTGTCTGAAAAAAAGTCACGTTTTGGAGAAGAAAATAAAATCACCTGACTTTCAAAGCTGCTATATAATAACGACTTTCTACTTCGAGGACCTTGATAGAAATGTAGTGGAGTGTTAAGTTCCCAGAAAAAATAATACTCAAGTAAAGTACCGATACTCAAAAAGTGTACTTAAGTACAATACTCAAGTAAATGTACTTAGTTACTGTCCGCCTCTGAAAAAAATTAACGATGCGATGCATCGGTTTAAAAAGTGTGTATCGGATACAAGTTAATTTGTATCGCGATGCATCGTTTCTAACATATTTACATCGGTAAAACCCGATTTATTTATATATAATTACTAGTGGATGGCTACACTTTTATTGTTAGAAAGTGACCAATATTTTATATGTAGATTGATTTCTTCTCCTCTCTAAACTGTTTCTCAAGCGCGTTCTCTCATCACCGCTGCGCGTGAATATGACGTATCACAAAAACACTACAGAGACCTGCGGAAAAGCGGGGATTAAAGTCCAAAATCTGATTTGAAATAACCTAACAAATCTATCGGGGCTAAAGCAGTTCCATAACCGACAATGTAAATTCACACAATCTCACTAATTTGTACACTCTTATTCTTAAGCAGACCTTAATGTCGATCATGAATCAAATCGATCCACCATGGCAAACAGCGAATATATTTGTGCTGTTTAATGCATTTGAGACGTTGTGTTTTCCTTAGTGCATAACTGACATGTCACGAGTATATTTTTTAAGTCATGCAAATATATCCATTTTGCTTGCTGTTAGGAGTGGGCGAGGCATACGCGAGTGAACGAGCGCTGCTGCGCACATGCACGCTATACAGACAGCGCGCAATAATTCTGAGCCAAATATGCATTTTGCTAAAATATTCGTTGTCGGACATTAAATGTGCCTCTTGTAGAATTTTAAACCTACATATAGGTGTATTCTTATGATAGCAGTAGGCCTAACTGTAAAGGGACTATTGTAATGGGTAAATAAAATGTAAGCTAATACAGTAATACTAAGCTTACTACTTAATTACTACTTACTGTGTGTTTCTTATAGCAGTTAAAATAGTAATTTTCATGATGATTTTAATGTTCAGAAATGTTAGATTGTAATGTTCTAATGTTCTGCTAACTATAAAAGGTACAGCTGTCATAAAACCAGAGAAAAAGGCTGCATGGCTATGATAGTATATGAGAGAGTCAGTGGTAATATCATTGCATTCCTATTGTTCAGTGTTAGAGGAGCTCAGCTTAGTCTGACAGTTTGCCTGCCCTGGACCAGGTTAGCTTTCCAGCATAAGTTGTCACAGTGACTGATTTTGATCTTTGTTACATTTGTTTTATGGAACCAATTTGACAGTGAGTCAGACTATAACTGAAATAAGCATGGCTTGTTTGGTAAACTTGTTTTATGAAACTGGCATTGAGGTGTTAGAGGTCAGGAGACACTGAATTAATTTATGATTTGCTGTCTGTCTGAACCAAAGAAATAAATGTGATCATATTTTTTTCCATTGCATCGAATCGCATTGTGTTGAATCGGATCGAATCGAAATCGGATCGCACTGCATCGTAATAGGGGTGAATCGTATCGCATCGGTAGCTACTTCATATGTATCTTCAATGTATCGTAGTGTTGGTTATGCATCGAGATGCATATCGCATCGGCCTCAGTTATGGAGATGCACATCCCTAGTAGATAAGATGCCTTTTTTTACTTAGTGCAGGGCGAAAAAGCTCTTTGCAAAAAATATAAAGTCTTAAGAACACAGCAAATACAGTAACCTATATCAGACATCTGGTTTTATGGAGAGCCAAAAGAGGTACTGCAAATTTTAATATAATCTGACAGAGATATGAGGGTCCTACTAAGCATTTGCTTTAAAACCTCTACATTGTCATAACGTCTGTTTTCATAGATAGGCTAAAAGGCTTGTACTTAATAAAAATTATATTCTTTTCCTTTCTAAAGGTCTGTGGGCATGTACAAGTGAGTGCAAGATTTTGGGCCATTCAGACCACTGCTGGAGTCCAACTGCTTCCAGGATAAACTGCAATTTAGCACATTCATTTGCTAAGACAGGTTCACTTCCACGAGACACTCTCAGGAGGGAAAACTACAACCAAGCCCACATTCCAAAAACAGTGGGATTGCAGAGTGTCTGTGAGAAAGTACTGCACAGAGAATATGATTATATAACCAGTTAATTCACCTCAAAAGGTCAGGGTGCATGAAATTGACAATATTACATTCCTGGTGTTTTCACAAACAGCAACACACTGACTCAAAAATGAAGTGTTAAGATGAACAAAACCAGCCATACTGACAGACAATTCACAGTTCACAGACAAATAGTTTATTTTGTGGAAAGTTTGTTGTTCTTATGCAGATTTTCACACTGTCAGCTGACCTTGTAGAGAATAATAATTGTAGTGCTTTTTTTTGTAAATGCTGAACATATTTTTTATAATGCAACTGATATTCAAGATGACAAATTATATAGCCTACTTGATTTTAAAATTAGATTTTTTTTTATTGTTCACAATTCAAAATGGTTGTTAATGAAGTAAACATTTCTCTGAATGTGTTTAAATATTTATTTGTATAATATGTCTGTAATATTTGTGTTGCACTTGATTAAATGTCTCATTTTAATTATTAATGAACATTTTTGCACAATTCAATTTTAGGGATGAAGATGTGTTACAGTTTTTGCCTATTGCTTACACACGTTTTGCTAAATTTGGCTCATTGTGTCAAAACTCTACACACAAGCAAATAAGACAACACTGGGAAATAAATCATTCACATCTATGTCAAATTGAAACTCTGCTATCAAAACCTAACAATCCTTTGTCAAAATGTCACTCTGATGACAAAATGATACCCACTTGCATCATATGAATACACTTTCAGATCAGCAGCAACACACTAGTCTACTTTATATTTAAAAAAAAAACTGCAGTCTTTTGTTTTCAATGTTTTTATTCAGTTCGCCTGAGGGCATGTTTTCACAACAACCAAAAAATGAAATACTGATTTCAAAATCATTACAGTAGTATATTTTACTGTACAGTAAATTCAGTTAAATCAAAAATAAAACACAAAATACACTACTGTAAACACAGAAAAACACAATTGTGCGCAAGTGGGCTTATGGATCCTGCTGTCTGTTGGGGTCTGGCCACAGGATCATCAAGCAATGTCTTCTCTCGCTAAGCATCGGGGAAAATATCCCATTGTGTGTCGAATCCATCCCTGGATAGACCTCACCTCATCATGAAGTGCATCTAGAAATGTGATGATGTGTTGCGCATTATAGGGACCCAGTTTGGCATGATGGTGCAGTAGGCCTCGAAGACTTATGGCAGCACACAATGTGATATTTCCCCCGCACTGCCCCGGGACGTGCAAAATTACCCTTTGGCCAATTATATTACATCCCTGTCGTCTGTTTTTGCTAAGGTTGAATCCAGCCTCGTCAATGTAAATACATTCATGCGGCTGGGCAGCTCCATCCATGTCCAAGATTGTCTGTAACAAATACATATTGTGGATGGCTTTACTCAAAGCTCACACTTACACTACTACATATACAGAACCGACCCACCCCACCACACAGGTACCTGTGTAGCTTTCTGAATGTATCTATGTGGTACTAATCCAGTGGTACATATTCATCTGTTACTGGACTGCACCTATTCTTTATTGTAAATGTAAAGGACTGAAGCACTTACCTGTACATATTCATGTCGAATTTCTTTGACCCTGACACTGTTCCTCTCAAATGGGACCCTGTACAATTGCTTCATGGTCATGTTGTGCTTTACCAAGATGCGTCTGATAGTTGTAATGCTTACTCGATTTATGTTGTTGAATACTTGCCTATCTGCAAGTATTTGTTGCTGTAGCTGGTGGAGACGGATTGCATTGTTTGCTCTGACCATTTCCACAATGGAAAGTTCCTGCTGTTGGGTGAACAGGCGTTGCCGACCACCCCCAGAAGGTCTTCTAGTCATTCTGTAGAAAAATGCAACCACAAATTGTTCTTGTTTGCTTCTTTTTTACAGTACTGTGTATATTGAACTTTACTGTATTTACCATACACAGTACTGAAACATCTCAACATGTTATCACGGTATGTTTCACAAAACTAGCACTTTTGTTGGAAAAGGAGCATTAGTCACCCTGGAATACAATACATGTGATACAGTAATGTGATATGGTACAGTACTGTAAATACTCTAGATACAGTCTGAGTAGAGTAGAGAGTTGAAGACATACCTGTTTTCCAGTCGGAATGTCATTATTATGGATGAAACTGTGAAACGGCTTAGATTAGGATGGACTCTCTGCCCAGCTTAACTCATAGTCAGGCCATGGTTTATGACATGGTCCACCAAAGTTGCTCTTATGTCATCCGAAATAATGGTCCTTGCGTGGCCTCTTCAACCACGTCCTCCTCCCTCTGTCTGTCTGTCTGTCTGTCTGTCCGTGTCTGTCTGTCTGTCTGTCCTGTCTGTCTGTCTGTCTGTCTCTCACTCTCTCTCTCTCTCTCTCTTCCCTCTAGCGCTCCCTGCCTCCATGCTTGCAAAGTTCTCAAAATGGCTTAACTGAGACCTTTTTGTAGCTGACTGATTGGTGTTCAGTTTTGTAAGTAAGTGTTTTCAGGTGTGTGTCAACGTCTTTTCAATTAACCAATGTGTGTTGTATTTTGAATAGACGTGTTTTCCCAATGGTACCCTGAGATTTTATTTTTGAACTAAGTGTCTTATGTATGAAATAGTGTGCAGTGTCTAGGAGCAAGTGTGTTGCAGAAAGGAGCAAGTGCGTTACAGAATTGCAACTGAAGTGCAAAGCAGCGCTTTTGTTTAAGGTATGGTTACACTGTGTTTAAGGTATAGTAACAAAAGCTTCAAGTTTTGTTACTTTGGTCTAAGCATGTGTCTATAGTGTTCAAGCAACGGGCAAAAACTGTAAACCTGCATTACAGTTTTTCTGAATTGCTAAAACACATTTCTTGAAACCATCACTCATTTTCTCAAAACCTTAAACACAAATCCAAATACTCAAACTAAATTCACGAAACCTCTGACTCTTCCATCAAAAAATCACTTGCACTCAAAATCAACCGGTGCTCTCAGATCACACACACAGATGAGTCAATAAAATAAACACTACAGACAGAGCATTCATCAGACACTACAGAGAAAAATGGAGACCACAGCATCCAGAACATTACAGAAAAAAAGTATATTGTATTGAGAACAATTTTGCAATTCTGTAAAAAAGTATATTAATTGCAACTGAGTAAGGTGAATATATTGTATAGGCCTACTGTATGTACTGCAAGAACAGTATTGTGCTGAATATCGAATAGTACTGAATGTTTGTATTCAGCACTTGGATACTGCAAAAATACTGCAGTCCAACTGTAAAGGCCAGAAAGGTCAAACTCTAAATAAATAGCATGTTACAGTACACACAAATACTGTAAGTTGTGCAATTGTAAAATCAAGGTCAAGGAAGATTCATTCTGTCTCAGCATCATGTCTTTGTGCTTGAGTCCGCCCTGAGGACTTTGTCCACATCACAAGTAATGTCTTTTTTGCTAGACAAAGAAAAAAAAACCTCTGGTCTGACAGATCCAGCCTTGATAACACTCTCTAAACCTTACTCTTTCTCTTCTTGTCCTCTTCCTCCTCATCCTCCACTTCTTACATGTACTCTTCCTCCTCTCCTTCTCAAATTGTTTCCATCTATTGTTCGTATCATCATTCAGTCACCTGTGCCCCTTGTGCACTCTGAACTAGCTCATATTTTGTACAGTTGGTTTAATCACATCATTAGAATCAAGTGTGAACAATTTTGAATCGTTGTGTCGTAATATGAACGTAGGGGCTTTAGTGTATTTGTATTTGTATTGTAGTGGCAACTTTGCCACTTGTGTTTACCTTTTGCAGTCACACATGCACCACAGGTGCTAAAGTTTGGGGGGAGAATGTGTTTAAGGTTGCAAAAGATGCATGAGATGTGCAAATAGAGTCCTAACTGCCTAAACGTGTGTTTAGGTTTAGGCAAAGAGTGTTTATTCGACAAATTGGTTTAAGCTATTGAGAATTTGGTTCAGAGATTGGGGTTTAGTGTTTTAGCAATTCAGAAAAACTGTAAAAGCTGAATGTCTTTTACTTATTACATTGAAAAGACTACTGATTATTTGTAAATAAATAATATTAATAATTGTCTGATCAATCAGTATTTTTAAAGTCCATAATTGATCATGCAATTTTGTAATTAGAGATGTCAGTAACAGTGCGTCTGAGCAGGGTGTCTGATATGCCACACAGATTTGAGTGACTTTAATTTGTGCGTTAAAAGTGCAAGTGTACTACGGTGACCGAGAAGTGCAAAACAAAACAATTCAGAAAACACAAATAAGAATTACAACGCAATGCAAATCTAAAAACAAATACAATTCCGACAACCACACACAACATCGAAAACTTTAACCTCAAAAACCAAGGACAATCCGAAAACACAATACGTCAGAACCACAGAACGACAATACGACCAACAAAATACAAGTCAAAACACAACAGCTGGTCCCTTCACAGACCGCCCTCCTTTCCGGAGACGGGTCCTTCGAAGGATGCGGCCGACACAGCCTTCGAAGGACGCTCCGAGGCTAGTTTTCGCAGGATTTTCTGATTGCGCCAGCAGGTGTTCCCGATTGCCGCTTTGTCGCATAGCAATGGTGGGAGAAGAGAGCTGCCTCCTGAGATTGTTCTCAACGAAATAACTATGGTAGCCTGAATTGTTAGTTTTGCCTGTATTTTTAACCTTTACTGTAGACTGTGGTGAGGTTCCCCCCCGGCAACCGCCCAGTGGTATTTCAGCTTAGCCAAGACCATGCCGGTAACGTAGGGACGCAAGTTCAGAAAGTGCCTATATATATATACAATTTTTACACTTTTTTTTTATTTGTCATTTGTTTTCAAATAATGAGGTCCAAGGATAAGAAGCTATAGTTTATTTAAATGTAAAATGTTTTTTTCTCTATTTTGCAATAGTAAATGACGGCTTCCGTTATTGATCACATCTCAGGTAGATTGCACTGTTTTCTTGCGCGGCTGGATGTTGGACTCGTGAAAAATTATCACATTGTTTGTATTTGCCTAAACTGATTTACTGAAGTCAAAACACAGACTGAATTAGAGTTATTGCGAGCGCCACTTGCTGTGAAGCGGGAGCGACCATAGGATGTTGGACAGTGAATATCACTCAACACTCTGGCGACCTCCCAATGAATCCCACTTGCAGACCCGTACCAGCTTCTATATGTGCAGCCCATCCATATCCGCAGCACCACCACTTCATCCGAATAAATGAACATAATTTTTCTCTCTCAATCCTTATCTTTGTTTATTACTTCTTGTTGTTTTTTCTGATGTTGAATGAAAGCGAAGCTTCTGTCATTTAAAATTATAAGTTGCTGTTTGCAAAAATACACAAGTTGATAATTATTTTTTGTCCGTTTACTTACCAGTTTCACGTATAATAACACAAATAAAACAAACATGCACAGAAATTACTGAATTTATCATAACTATCAAATTACAAGTAATTACAGAACCACTTTCATTTCTTTTTAAGTTTCCCCAGGCCAGCCCCTTTTCTCTCAGACTGGTCCTAAACAAGACAAAAGGCAAGAGGTTATGGAAATTATTAAGAACAGACTGCAAATTATGACACAGCAGACATCTACAAAATACTCCCAGAAATCAATATTTCTAGATCATCAGTTTTGCTTAGACAGTTTCGGACAATCTTGCATGACAGCGCTAAAATTATACATACAATAATAATATAATAATAATAATAATAATAATAAAAATACAAGTGAAAAAAAATACAAGGTATTTCAGTACATTCAAACACAATACTTACATTTATAGAACTAAGTGTATTTGTCGGCCGCCACAGAACCGTCACCCACTTTGTTTGAATAAAAACCCCGTCTTCACTAGCGCGCTATGAATTCTTGGATAGGGTAGGCTGCGAAGGATCCATCGGATGTATCCTTCATTTGCCGGAGAAAGAAATTAGAAATTTTAAGTTGCGTTTGAATTGCTGCCGCCTTCGTCGTGCCGCCGTGACGACATCGGCCTTCAAATGCAGCCTTCGGAGGATGCATCGTGAATTGGGACGGTCCTCGTCGTGCCGCCGTTACGCAATCGGCCTTCAAATGCAGCCTTCGTAGGACGCGGTGTTTGAATTGGGAAAGCCTTCATCGCGCTGACGTGACGTAATCGGCCTTCAAATGGGTCCTTCGAAGGATGTAGCCTATGAATTGGGACACAGCTAACGACAAATCAGACAAACGGGAAGAGGTAGGTATAGTTTGAGACAGCGCCATTGTTTTGGGATTACTCACTGCTGACTGGATGAGACATCTGTCAATCAAGTTATAGAACAGCAGACTAGCGGTAGAAAGTTCGGAGATGGTATTAAAGTAGCTCAGTTTAAATGTATTGTATGAATTGCCCTTACTATGGAATCAAAAATATGCATACATTTACAACACTGTACTCTGTATTATATTACCTTTGAATCAGAATACAAAAAACTAGTTAACGCTATTGCGAGGGTGATTCTACAGCGTCTGGGAGTGACAAATTTGACAGTACTCTCTTCTGACTGCTGTTATCAGTATCTCTCTAATTTTTTTCTTCTTTTAAAAGTCGGAAAATACTATTGGGGGGTGTTCTTTCTCTATTTGAGTAAAAAAAAAAAAAAAAATGGAATGCAAAAAAAAAAAACAGTCAGAGGTGTGTTAAATTAGGATTTTTTATGTGGGGCGGAGAAAATTTAAAAGGAATATATTCATAGTTGAACAGGCTTTTTATTAGGAAAAATAACGAATTGAGTTATATCCAAGACACATTAAGACACAGTTCAAAAGTAGAAAACGGCCTTATTGAACATGCAAACTGATTCTCTGCCAGTAGGAGGCAGTTTTGGAACGGTTTCCCTCGTAACAGCTGTACACAAAAGCTGCGCAGTTCTCATAAATGCTACTTTATCAGGCAGTGTTCAGGCATTATAATTTAGATGAGATGAAAATGACATTGAACGTTTGAGAAACGCCCACTTTTTGGTCCGCAGAGACCTATACTTGGATTTGTCTTGGTATTTTGTTTTCAGATTTGTCATTGTGTTTCTGACTTGGTATTTTGTTTTCAGATTTGTTGTTGTGTTTTCTGACATTTTGTTTTCGGATTTGTCGTTGTGTTTTCTGACTTGGTATTTTGTTTTCAGATTTGTCGTTGTGTTTTCTGACTTGTTATAATGTTTTCGGTATTGTTGTTGTGTTTTCTGAATTGTTTTTTTGTTTTTTAGACTTGCATTTGCGTTTTTAATTTATTTTGTTTTCAGAATTGTGATTTGTTTTGCACTTCTCGGTCACCGTACAAGAGACTTAATACACAGTCTAATACCCTAATGCAGGGGTTTCCAAACTTTTTCTTTCCAGGACCTAGTTAGACAAGTATAATACCAAGACTAAAAATAAATAAATAAATGAAAAGTGTAGTTTGTATAGCCTACTTCACATGTATAGCCACTCTTCAGCTATACACGAATTTTTGATCACCTCCTCAGTCACCTTTAAAACTCCCGCCCGGGTATAGGCTTATAGGCTATAGAACCGTTTATTCAGTTCTGTTCAGTAGGTAAAGTTAATTCATTATGAAATGAGTTCAATTGGGCAATACAGCATTGCATACTTGTATTAACCCTTATTAACAAGCCTTTGTAAAAAGAACGGTTAGCACATTTTGTAAGGTAACAACCTTGACAGCTGTGCTGAATTAAGGTTCAGTGTTTGTCATGTGACAACACTGTGACATACTACACTGAAACATTTAGTTGCTTATTGTATACTGTTTCACACACTATTCTTACAAATAGTAAGCAGTACACTGTGTACTGGGCAGTAAGCCGTAAGCATATGCTCACAGTGGCCTTTTCGAACTAAGACTGGGTCTGGTCCTGAGCGCAAGCACAAAGTTTTCACTCTTTCTTCTCCATGTCAAGGCCCATGGTAGGACCTGCCGCCAACTAGTTTTCGGAGGACGTGTTGGCTGTGCTAAGAGGGGGGGAAAAACCTGCAGATGGTTGTATGCGGCAAGCAGGGAACCGACGAGGTGGGAGAGTGCTATATCCTGGCCTTGCCCTAACAGTTTTGAGGGGCAGTGGCCCAAACCAAAAAAAGGGGCACTATAGGGGGGTGGGTGCTTGTTAATACAAATATCCAGTTGTTACAAATATACAATTTAAAGAGAAGACAGCACACTCTGTAATAATTTCAGACTTTATTGCAGATGTTTTGATAAGAGTGGGCTGTCCCTCACTCTCTGAGCCTGCTTCTGCTTCATCTTCAATGGATGTAGGGGAGAGTGGGGTAAGTTGAGCCACCCCCCGTTTCTTGGCAACTGTACGCTTTTACTGTTATGTGACCATGTATTTTGGAACCACCTATCATTTCTGTCAGACTGTGAAAAGGAGAAGCACATGGGGGGAACGGAAGGCACCCATTCACTTTAAAAACTGTTTTTGGCTTGTCAAAGAAAAATTTTAGCATAACAGATGTAATGGCTGTTGCAAGAGTGAGTTGATGCACTCTCAGCTGGGCAGGAAGGGCACCGGCGTAAACTGTCAAAACGGTCTGCTGATCACTCCGCTGTGGCACACCCTATAAAACGGAGCAAGCCGCAGGAAGAGAGAGAAGAGATTAATTTTTGTCACATCAGCCAAGCAAATTTATATCCAGGTCCTAAAAAATGTATGATGACATATAGATTTTTACACATATAAAACCATGCAAACTCATAGCGACATATTACCTTAACTTCTGTAAAGCAGAGCAAGTAGGCTAGTTTTTTTCCAAATGACCGCTATGGGGACAAAGTGAGCCAAATGCTGTGGTAAATGGAGTCCGCATTTTAACTGACCCCACTGCATCGGGCACTGTAGTTAAGTTATATTTCTGAATTATAAACTGGTATTTTAATGTGATACATTACTGGTTTAGTTTATCATATATACATATTTTGGTAGGGACCGTGTACAAGTGCACCAAATCCTTCTCTGATAAGAACCAGAAGATGCTTTTCATCACATTATATCAGATATATCTTTCCACCTGTAGTCACTAATGATCAACAAACTCTCTGTTTAGTCTGTTTTAGGAAGGCTACAACTTTAGTTTTCAACATATTGTTTCAGAAATACAAACAATTAAATATTGAAATTTAAACTTCATTTGGTTGGTTTTATGTTGTTAAAGTTAACTTGAAAAGAAATATGACTGTTTGTAAATGGAAATTATTAAATTAGTTTTTAAATTATTTTTTATTTCACATGAGTTTGAATCAGATTCAGTTAGATGGTCATTTTTCACCCAGATCTTACCCACTGACTCGACTCGGGTCAACTTACCCCAAACGGAACCATGGGAACACTTTTTTATAAGAAGCCATATTTTTAGAACCCTTTGTCATCGATATAATCTGAAAATTTAAAATGATAGGAAACTTCATTAGGATAGGACTCGATAGGATAATAGATACTTTCATTGTACTTCTGCCTAATTTTCCCTTGTCTTGAGGACCACATAAGTAAAAAAAATGGCTAACCTTACCCCACTCTCCCCTATAAGTATTAGACTTTAATATTTTACAGCATAAATCTATATTATATACTAATAAACAACTCATTTAGAACATTTATATTATTTTTTAAGTATTTATAGGCCTACTATTAATATGGTTTTAATAAAATATGATGTGTTGTAGATTATAATGAGAAATATACGTAATTACAAAAATTAAAGTGTGGAAAACTGCTAAATATTCTATATGATGATTTAGCTGCTGGCTTGCTGGAGCTTTGTATTCATGTTTGCAGTGTTGAACTGCCTTTAGCAGCCTCCCTTCGCTCTTTCTCTTTCTCTTTTTGCGAAGGCATTTTTTTTTTTTTTTGTCTACAAAGTGTGTCAACCACAGCGAATTTTGTGTTATTTATGTTAAATCTGATCGGGTACAATAATTTGATTAGACATTTTAATTCTAAGACCGTGGATATTTTATTGTTATCACTTTTAAAAGATCGAGAGCAAATCATTACCGAAAGAAATACAAAAACAAACAACCAAATTAGTAATTCAGCGAATCATCCACTGACTGTAATGTGGATTGTAATGCATCTACCTGTTAAAGGGGTCATATGATGCTTTTAAAATGCTTTCTCTTTGAAGTGTTACAAGCTCAATAAAGAAGATCTGTAAAGTTGCAAAGACTAAAGTCTCAAATCCAAGAGATATTCTTTATAAAATTTAAGAGTCAACCACGTCTACCTAAAACGGCTCGTTCTAACACGCCCCCACATGTCTACATCACCATGTGGGAAGATTTACATAACGACCCGCCCAAATGTTCATGCAAAGAAAGAAGGCGTAACTTTTATTCTCGCTGTAAGGTTTAAGGTTGTGTATTCTGTAAAGAGTCAATCCACTGGAGGCGAGCGTAGTGAGAACCCAAGTGTAGTTTATTTACAGGTGATCCAAACATCCTAACAATATCCAAACAGACGAAGACTAGATACACTGACTTGACTTGACTTGACTTGACATAGCATGAGCAGACTAGACTCACCAACAGCGGGTTACAACATCAATACACGTCGAGAGACAATGGCAACATGATGGCTACTTATAGCAAACAAGAGGGTCACATGACAAGAACAAACCAATGGGAACAAGGCACATGACTAAAGCAACCAATGAGAACATAACACAGACAAGGGACTCCCATGACTAGACACTAACCAATGAGAGCATGACACATACACAAGGCAAAGAGCCTTATATACATGGAAACTTAACATGAAACAACCACCAAACCCCACATTACAAGTAGTAATAAATATAATTTATTAAAGCAATGATATTTTGTTTTCTTTTTAATTTATACACATTAAATAGTACATATATGTATGTAATATAATGTGTGTTTCCATCACAGGTTTGGTCTTAAATTTGATATAAGGTGGTATTTAAAAGGTCTTTAAAAGTCTTAAATTTAACTTGTTCAAGTCTGCAGAAACCCTGTACTTGTTTGGGCCCTTCCAAAGATGACACAACTAGAAATCAGTGGTTAATTTTTATTTACAACACTTTTCCAGAACAGTTCAAACCAAATATTCCATTGTGTTCAGCGCATTTTATGGAGGACTGTTGCCTGATCCTGGTAGAGTAGACTACAATGCCGGCTGTTCTGACTCAAAATTTTTTTATATTTAAAGAATTTGCAACTGATGATGATTCAAACGCGAGTTTTGAGACAGTGTAGAGAGTAGGGCTTGTTGCTTGTCATTTCTCCGATCACAATGCAGACATGGTTTTATGTTTACAAACTCGCGCTGCAACACGTAAAAAGACAGTATAAGCCATTATCGTAATTATGTCCCCACTGGATGGCCCAAATGCCTCTCGTGATATGGGTTTTAATGTTTTTGTCTCATCGTTCCGGCCGGGACAAGGCATCACAGGTAAGGAGCATAACATTTCCGTCACATGCTTGAGGTATTCAGCCAATCACAACACACTGGATAGCTGGCCAATCAGAGCACACCTGGCTTTTCAGACCGATGAGCTTTGTAAAAAACGACGCGTTTCAGAAAGGCGGGGCATAGAGGAGAAACAATAATGTACAGTATGTGGAGAATAATGTGTTTTTTTTACTTTAAACTGCAAAAACACATTTCATTACACAAATACACCAAATAATGTTATTTTTAACAACATCATATGACCCCTTTAATGCAAAGACATTGCTTGGAAACTGTGGTCTCCATTCCAGAGAACGGCACACAGATCGTGAGAAATGCTGCGGAGAGGGCGGGGAAACACGGAGCGGATTAGCGGAATCAGCGGATCTTTAGCGGAGCGGGAACAGACCGCTCTGAACTGGGATGATGGGGGGGGGTGAAAGGGGCAACTCAGCCGATGAAGGCAATGGCTCTAGCCACCGGGCCATCCCCCTGTGCACGGCCCTGCAAATAATACAGCTAAAATTATACTTGTAATTATATGTATGCACAGAGGAATGGCTTACTACTATTAATGCAGGAGGGAGACCGGGGCCAAAAAGTATCAACTGAAAGCTGGTTGTTGTCGTCGCCGTTACCGCGCCGTGTCCCCTTTGTAGACATACTATCCACCAAGATGTTGCCAATCCGGTGAGTTTCCTGTTGGATTGGGCTACTTTATCACTGTTGCCAATGCGGCCGCTGATAGCATACACTTCCGTGCCTCATCTGGGCCAACTACGGCACATATGGCTGAGTTCTGGCAATGGCAGAGGTCATTTTGACAGAGTTGGCCCACACACATCAAGACATTTTTTAGTGTCATGTGTGGCTTTTGTTTGTGGCCGATCTGCCCATGTGTGACAAACGGTTAGGTTGAGTGCCTGGCTTGCTGTTTGTGGCCAGATCTGACCCATGTGTGACAACCGGTTTTGGTGATTCTGGATGGTTGTTGTGGCCAGATCGCCATGTGTGACAACCCAGTTTAGGTTTAGTCTGCTTGTTGTTTTGGGCCAGATCTGGCCTGTGTGTGACAAACCGGTTTTAGGTTGAGTTCTGGCTTGGTGCTTGCGGCCAGATGTGGCCCAGTGTGAAACTGGGGGGTTATTGATTTAGGGCTTGTTGTTGCGGTCCAAGTGGCCGATACCAGGTGACCAGATGGCCATGTTCCAGGGACCTTTCCTGCAGATTTCTAAATTGCCTAAATAATTTGTTGCGGTTGCAGACTGTGCAGATCGACGTTATTGACATTTAAATACCATGAACTATGAGAGCAGAGCAGACGGCTCCTTATGCTTTTAAATCACTTTGATGTCAAACAACGATCGATCTGTGCAGCGCATACAGCCAAAACCTGGTTGTTTTTGGCAATTTAGAAATCTGCCAGGACGTGTCTTAGGAAAATGGCAGGTCTGGTCACCTTACTTTACCAGCCAGTGGTTCTCAAACTTTTTTGAGTACTGGACCCCCATAATATTTCAGGACATCTTTATTTAATATATATATATTTCTTTGTCCTACACGGACCTGTTATAAAGCTGCAGTGTTATTCGATATTTTACATTTTTGAGCCAAATCTCAAAATTGTCCTGTGGTGTGACTGTCTCAAGCATGGTTCAATAAATGACAACTTTTATAAATGAAAAATAAAAACATAAAAATTTTAATAAATACCTCCAGCATAATTGTACAAGTGTCTATTTTAATAAATGGCAATAATTTTTTTCCATCCATACATTTCTGAAAACGTAGGAACTTTACACATTTTGTATCTGAAAACCATGTCCTCTGGTGTGACACCATATCCTGACTTTAAATTGGCCAATTCCAGAGAAAACTTTAATTAGTTGAAGGACCCCATTCATGGTCGTGTTACTGAAGCCCCATGTCAAGCCCATGACATGTGCACAAGGTAAATTGTTGTCTCAGAATTGTTCAAATATTTAACTTTTTTGGAACCACTACAAATGTTTTACGTTTTGTTGTCCATTAATGTGACACCCCTAAATTATATTTTTTATTAAAAACTGCATGTTAAACTACATAATCATGGAAAATTATGCAAATGTGTCTTGCTTACTGCTAACGACAGGTTAGCTCGGAATAGCAAGGTCATTAATTGACACAAAAGGCTGAAACGTCCTTTGGTGTGACAGAAAATGTCCTCCGGTGTGACGCCTGTACTGTCACACCACAGGACAAAGATGTCACACCAGAGGACAAGGTCTCTTTAAAAAGCATTTTAAATAATTAAATAATATTTGTTTAACCTTTTTATTATTTTTTGATAATTTTCAGTGTTCTTAAATGCAATAATTACATTAATTAAATTAAGCTCTAATCATCAAAATTAAAACAAAAAAAAAACTTTTGAAATGTTTTACTTTACCTATTAATCTAGACTATATGAAAACTTTCACTTTTGAAATAACGTACAAAAAAATTTATTACTTTCCCGACTCCAAATATATATATGAGTGTCCTACAACACTCCTCTAGGGGTTGCTATGGGGAATGCTTCGTCGTGACCCGTGTCTGAAGCCTACTTTGAAAAAACACCAACTTGTTTGGCCGGCTACAGCCATGACGTCACTACCGGTGCGACTATAGTATAAATAGGCGCCGGGAGCTACCCATCATTCCTCTCTTCGTCTGCATACTGACTTTCAGTTTTGAATCTGGCATTTCCAAGGAAAGTCAGAGCTATTCATCTCTTTATGGCGATCACTAGCAAAGCGTTTAGAGGATGTGTGTCCATGTCGTCGTTATTTGACACCAGATGACACACACAATATATGTGTTGTTTGTTTGGGTGAAAGAGCACGCACGCGATGTCCTCGGGGGCAATCTGCGTTCACTGCGAGCATTTTTCAATGAAAAAGCTCCGTTCTTGTTTGTCTCTCTTTTCAAGTAAAGAGGGGCAGCCATCTGCTTCCCGCGGTTCAGGACCCGCCACTGAGGCACGGAGGAGAATGAGCTCGTGGGATCGCAGGTGGATCTGGCCGATGAATTTAAAGAGGGGATTTCCCTCTCGCGATCATCGACTGTGG
>JADLZN010004937.1:0-31924 GCA_018155175.1 Sinocyclocheilus anophthalmus
CAAAACAGACTAGTGTAGTTCAAATCCCCAAACAAATGACTCTGAGTTAGTTCTTTTAGTGAATCAAATCCATCCTGAATGACCAGTATAGTCCGATTCCCAAAGAAATGACTGAGTTGGTTCTTTTTAGTAAATATTAAAGGCCAAGTATTGGATTGCACTAATGTGGACAGTTATTAAAACATCTGTGTAAACAACAGTTATTTAAAGGGGTCATATGATGCAATTCAAGTTTTCCTTTCTCTTTGGAGTGTTACAACTTGGGTTCTTTGCATAATAAGTCCCTAAAGTGCAAAGACAATCAGTTCCAAACCCAAAGGTATTCTTTATAAAAGTTAAGAGTCAACCACGCCTACTAAAACGGCTCGTTCTAACACGCCACCCCACATGTCTACATCACTGTGTGGGAAGATTTGCATAACATCACCCAAATATTTACGAAAAGAAAGAATGCGTAACTTTTATTCTCACTGTAGTATTTGTTCCTGCCTCCGCCGCCATGCCGTGGAGACGCTGTGTGTTTCATTGTGAAAGCCAAACTACTTTTTTTGGCCTTCCAAAAATGGACACGACTAGAAATCAGTGGTTTCGAGGATGTATTTACAACACTGTTCCAGAAGAGTTCAACCCAAATATCCAGATGTGTGCAGATGACTGTTTACTGATCCTGGGAGAGTTGACTACAATGCCGGCTGTTCTGACTCACAGCCTGTAAGTACGTTTTCGTATTTAAAGAATTTGCCACTGATGATTCAAACGCGAGTTTTGAGCAGTGTAGAGTAGCACTTGTTGTTTGTCGTTTCTCCGATCACAAATGCAGACATGGTTTTATGTTTACGCGACGCGATGCAACACAACACGTAAAAAGACAATATAAATCATTATAATCCATAATTATGTCCCCACTGGAGGCAACAAATTCCTCGTTTGTAATGGGTTTTAATGTTTTTCATCTTGCTGGTCTCACGTCATCCCAGTATGGTAGGGGGAAAGGGCCGTAACATTTCCGTCCCACGCTTGAGGTATTCGGCCAATCACAATGCACTGGATAGCTGGCCAATCAGAGCACACCTCGATTTTCAGACCGATGAGCTTTGTAAAAATTTACGCATTTCAGAAAGGCGGGGCATAAGAGGAGAAACAATAATGTACAGTATGTTTTTTTTTACCTTAAACCGCATAAACACATTGAATTACACCAAATACACAAAATAATGGTTCCCAACTCATATGACGCCTTAATTCCTTTTTTTCCCACTGAATTGTGTTTATTTAGTACAATAATTGCATTTTATTCCAAGGTTTTTTTTTGTTTTTTTTTTAAATACTAAAAGATTTATGAATGGAACTTTTAAAGCACCGGAATTCAAATTAGAATTGGAACTGGAATTCTTTTTTTTTTATGTTTCCCAGGCCTACACACTATTTAAACTGTTTCAATGAAATGAGCACTTCTGTAATAGTAAACAAATGCGTTTTAATTTCTCTTTAGTTTGATGGCCAGCTAGCAGAACTTCCCTTTTGGATTCAAGATGTGTTTGTAGTTGTCCGGAGCGGTAACATTGCTGTTGTGAAGACAAACTTTGGTCTCCAGGTGACCTTTGACTGGTCCAATGTGGTGAGCGTCACTTTGCCTAAGAATTACAGTGGTGCAGTCTGTGGACTCTGTGGAAACTTCAACGGTGTTGCTCAGGATGACCTTGCAATGCACAATGGTATGATGGCACCCAATGCCAGTAGTCTGGGACAGAGCTGGCAGGTTGCTGCAACACCTGGCTGTTCCTCCGCTGGTTGTGTTGGCGCTGGATGCTCAACCTGCACTGCGACCCAGAGGGAGAACGCCCAGCGCTACTGTGAGATCATCACAAACCGGACAGGGCCTTTCAGAGAATGTCATGCTCAGATTGATCCCAGATCTTACCTAGAGGATTGCATATTCGACACCTGCCACTTCCAAGGACATCAGGTTGTGTTGTGTGACGCAGTGGCAGCCTATGCATCTGCTTGTCAGAGTCAAAATGTCACGATTCACCCGTGGAGAAATGCTACATTCTGTCGTAAGTAACTAACGGATTTTTTTGTTTGTTTTTTATGAATATGAAGCTGAATATGTGTGCATTATGAAAATAAAATGAACAGTGAAACTGTTTCAATAACTGAGCCCAAATCAGTGTTACTCTTGTGGACAAAATTACTGCCAAACATGTTAATTAACATTTATTTATGTTTTATTTCAATAGCACAGGCTTTGGGTTTTTTGGTTTTTGTTAAATGTTAAATGAATAAAATCTTTGAATATTTGGTTTATATTGCATTATTTAACAAAATTTTTTTTTTTTTAAAAAATTTTTTTTTTTTTCTAAAATTACATGCTAAAGTTAGTCAAGGTATATTCATTATTTTATCACGGAAGCGTTTTTTCAAAGCGTGCTGATTTATCATTACTTATGTACGATTAGTCAGTTTATGTATGTATGTGCTTTTGTCATTTTTATTCATTTTTAAAAAATATTTCTATTTAGCTTTAATTTATTATTATTTCAGTTTTATTTTTGTTATTAGTTTTAGTAAGTAGTTTTGCCTTTTTTTTTTTTTTTTTTTTTTTTTTTTTTTTTTTTTTTTTTTCAAAAAAATTTTACCGAAAGAAAAAATTTTTTAGTAACATTTTGTGCATTTGGCCTACACTTCCCAAAGCGACTTCAAGGTACACTTGGATCAATTCCTGTTTTTTCCTGGGAATCGAACCCATGATCTTGGCATTGCTAGGGCCATGCTCTAATGTTAACAATAACAACACCGTTCAAAAGACAAAAACTGAATGAAATAAAAATGAACACTGTCTCTGATCTATCACAGCTCCATCCTGCCCACCCAACAGCCACTACAACCCCTGTGCTCCAGGCTGTACCGAGACCTGCGTTAATCTCTCGGTGCACAACTGCAGCAGACCCTGTGCTGAGGCTTGCCAGTGTGATCGGGGTTACATCTTGAGCGGCCAAACCTGTGTGCCACAAGCAGAATGTGGCTGCTTCTATCGGGGACGCTATTATAACAAACACCAGATGTTTTACACCCATGAGCAATGCTTAGAGCGCTGCGTGTGTGGACGAAATGGAACAGTTTCCTGCCAGAAATCAAGTTGTGCTCCAGGAGAAGCTTGCAGGGTGGTGGATGGAGTATTGGGATGCCACCCTGTCAGTTATGGAAGATGTGTGGCGACTGGTGACCCTCACTATTTTTCTTTTGATGGCAGAATGTTTGACTTTCAAGGCACATGGGTTTATACACTCGCTAAGGTATGTGATCGGGCTGAAGGACGGCCGGTGAATTTTTCTGTGGACACACAGAATGAGCAGATTGGAAACAGAAGGGTTTCTGGCATCAAGAACTTGACTGTGACTGTTTACAACCTGACAATTAGCATCAGAAGAGGTGAACACTGGAGAGTCATCGTAAGTCTTCATCTAGTCTGGCCTCAAAGATTTTTTTTTAAATGTACAACAGTTTCAACAAAAATATTTAGCAGTTTAAAATGTTTTCAACATTGATAATATAAGAAATATTTCTTAAATAATGTACAAAAAAGGCAAAAAATTACATTTTAAATATATTCAATAGATTGTTTTTTGTTTTTTAAAAATTTGGGTAAAAACGTTCACATGGATAATTATAATAAATATAAAAATGTTTCTTGAGCAGCAAATAAGACTATTAGAAAAAAAGGAAAAAAAATACGTTTAAAAATATATTCGAATAGAAAAATTATTGTAAACTAAAAAGTCAAAATTACATTATAATATTACAATATTACTGTTAACACTTTATTTTAAAGACCAATACTCACTATTAACTAGTTGCTTATTCGCATGCATATTACCATTATTATAACATTACATATTGGCTGTTTGGGTAGTATGCTCTTTATGATATTAATGCCTTATTCTGCATGTCCATATTTTAGATCCCTTAATCTGACTCCAACCTAAACTTAACAACTACCTTACTAAATAAGCAGCAGTTAGGAGTGGGTTCAGGCAAACTCTTTATTTAATGTGAATATGCATTCCATATTCTAAGTGTTACCGTTTTTCGGTATTTTTTGATCATTTAAATGCTAAATGCACTTTGGGTGAGCATAAAAGACCTTTCTTTCAAACATAAATACAGACATAAAAAATATTAAAAAAAAATAAAAAAAGTACTGACCCCAAACTTTTGAATGGTAGTTGTTACATATTATAAAAGAATGTGTATATGTAAAAATTAAGATAAAGTATTCAAAGATGATTAACATATAACCAATATGAAAGAATTGGAAAAAAGGAAAGTAAAAATAAAGTTAAGTGTAAAGAATGTTCTGTATGTTATGCTGGTTCCACTTTTTTTCCAATTTTAATGAAAGAAAAATTATGCTGAAATCATATTTGCTGTTGGTTCTCTTTGACAGGTGAACAAAGAATTTGTCACCCTGCCTTCATCTTTTGGCCATCAAGTCACCATTAACCGGGTTGGTCAAAAAATCCAAGTGCAAACTGATTTTGGCTTGAAGGTTCTGTATGACGCCAGTTACCACACAGAAGTCCATGTACCCTCAAACTATCAAGGCCACATGTGTGGACTGTGTGGAAACTACAATGGCAACCCAGCAGATGACTTCTTGTTGCCCAATGGCACACAAAGCACCAGTGTCAATGCATTCGGACAGGCGTGGGCATTGCCAGCAACTGGTGTTCAGAGCGGAGGTGCAAGTTCCCCGCAGCAGTGCGATCAGACCAAAGCTGAGAGTTACCGCAGAGGTGATGCCTGTGGCCTTATGGCAGCTGTCACTGGTCCGTTCAGTGCCTGTCATGATCGAGTGAATCCTGAGCAACATGTGATTAACTGTGTATTTGACATGTGTGTTATGGATGGAGACAGAGCGATGCTGTGTGAAAATCTTCAGGCTTATGCCATTATTTGCCAACAAGCCGGGATACAAATCATGCCATGGAGAAATAGTTCATTCTGTCGTAAGTTTGTAAATCTGTTCTTCTGTTTCTCATTGCTTTTAAGTTATGTATTATAATCGTTTTGCTTCATATATACACCGGTGGCCAAAAGTTTGGAATAATTTAGATTTTCTAATTTATTTTCTGTTGTGGTCACACTAAGGCTGCATTTATTTCAGCAAAAATTAATATTGTGGAATATTATTACATTTGTAAAATAACTTTTATATTTTAATATATTTTAAAATATAATTAATTCCTGATATGTTTCCGCATCATCAACCATGTCACATGATCCTTCAGAAATCCTACAAATATGCTGATTTGCTGCTCAAGAAAAATTTATTATTATCAATGTTAAAAAAAAGTTTTTGTTGCTTAACATTTTTGGTGGAAACCGTGAGACATTTTTTTTTTAGGATTCTTTGATTAAGAGGAAGTTCAGTAACCACATATATATGAAATAGAAATTTTATGTACATTATAAATGTCTTTATTGACCCTTTGATTCATTGTAATACATCCTTGCTGAATAACGTTATCTTTTTATCGTACTTGTTTCTTGAGCATCAAAACAGCATATTAATGTTTCTGAAAGGATCATGTTACACTGAAGTAATGCTGCTGAAAATTCAGCTTTACATAACAGAAATAAATTACATTTTAAAAATAAAAATCATAAAATATTTACACTACAATAAATATAATAAAAATAGAAAAGTTATTCTTAAAGTCTGATAATATTTTACTGCTTTTAGTGTTTTTTTTTATTTATTTTTTTATTTAAATAACTGCCGACTTTGTGGCTGAGATTACCAAAAACAAAAATCCCAATCTTTTGAATGTTAGTGTATATACTCTATAACTTTTTTTAAATGATGACAATTACCTGATGCATGTTATTTTATATGTATTTTTGCATTTTCTTTTTTTTAAGTGGTGGACTGTCCAGCTAACAGTCACTATGCACAGTGCTCTAATAACTGTGCCAACACCTGTGCCAGCCTCAGTGGCTCCGTTAACAACTGCCCAGATATTTGCATGGAAGGCTGTCAGTGTGATGAAGGTTTGCTCTCAGATGGTAACGCGTGTGTACCTGTGGGAGACTGTGGATGTGTCCATAATGGCAAATACTTAAAGGTGAGATTTAATGCTTCTCATACATCAAGTGATTGTAACTGTGTCTGATAAGAGCTTCTCATATACTTTTCAGAGCTGCTTATCCTCAGATTTTTCCTAAAATTATGATTTCAGCCATTAGAAACTTCTACAGTTTGCATTGCAAGAGTGCAATCTTTTCTCTACTCTTTCCACTTAGGTTGGCGAAGTCTTAGTGACTGACACCTGCAACATGAAGTGTGTGTGTCGTGCCACTGGGCTGCTTGAGTGTGTGAACCAAACCTGTGCCAGAGGAGAGATCTGTGAAGTTCGGGATGGTCAACGAGATTGTTACACTGATCAAGGCCACTGTGTATTTGATGCCAATGACCAGTTGCAGTCCTTTGATGGTGTGAAGGGGACGGTGGAGCGGCCGGGAGCCTTTCAAATGGCTTTCTTATGTGATCAAGAGTCTCCTGACTGGTTCCGTGTGGTGTTAGATGTACATGCATGTGCTAGGAATGATTCTGGTAATGTGACAATGGTCCACGTCTTCTTCCAGGACATGATCATTACGGTCAACAATCAGTGGCACAGCTGGGTCAGTGGAAAAAAATATTTTAAGATTCTATAGTATTTCTTCTCTACATCAACAGCAGTGTTAAAATATTTGATTTGACACAAAGAAACTGTTGAAAACATTTCTCTCATTCTCTCAACAGGTGAATGGAAAGAAGATCTCATATCCCTTTATGCCTAAAGAGGGAGTGTCAGTCTCATACACAAATGAGGCTGTGGTCATTGAGAAGGTGTCTACCATGAGACTGACTTACTCTGGCACTGGAGAGGTTGTGTTATCCATAAGCACAGTCCTGACAGACCAGGTTTGTGGTGCCTGTGGCAACTTTAATGGAGTTACTGCAGATGATATGACGACTTCTGATGGGAGAAACTCCACTATGATGTCTCTAGTTGCATCATCCTGGCACGCTGAAGACTTCTTTACATGGTAAGTACTTGATGTATCATTGTTGTTTGCTTATGACATCTGTGCTAGTTTAGACACCTTAAAGCCATTACACAGAATATACTGTAACTAATGCCTTCATCATATGGACATTGCAAAATAAATCACATTGATCGCATTCCATTAAATGTTAACCTATTTTTTCGCATATGCTTTTATTACAGTGATGTGTAACAAAACTGAGAGGAAGATTTTGCTACTCCAGGTGATTTTTATCTAATAGAGGAATTGTAAATTGTATTTAATTGCACATTGGGGCTTAGAATGACGCTTTGGTGTAAAATTAAAGATGTCTGCATACATACTCAGTATGTTTTTAGTCTGATCTTATTACTGCACTTTTATGATTTGTGATTAAGCACATTAAAATACACATCTGAAATCTACCTCCAAAATGTGTCATCTTTTTTTCCATCTTGATTATGACTATGTACACAAAGCCCCAGTAAATAGCAGCAAATAGCAATTCCTTACTTGAGCATCCTGGTTTTCAAAACGCCATCCAACTTATAACCTTTCAGCCTATTAAGTAGTCCTGCTGGATGAAAGTCACATAACTTATTTAATATTCATGAGCAAATGTTTGGTCAATTTCGGAGTTAACTCTTTTAAGCCATTTTAAGTTTGCCACCACTGCAAGAGTGAGTATCACGGCTTATGTTTCTTTGTAAGTGTAATGGGATTTCTGTGCACTCTGGATTTTTATTTTTTTTTTATGAATTGATTTTATACATTAGGGTGATTACAGTTAGACTTTATTTAAATTAGATATTAAAATACACTATAGATATTATTTAAAATTAAGTCACAAAAAAGTCACATGTATGTTATGATTTACTTTTTGTTGTATATCAGCATGGCTGTGATTCAGCCATAGGTCAGTGATTCTCAAAGTTTCCTGGGGACCCCCAACCACTGCACATTTTGTATGTCTCCCTCATAGGCCACACCCAGTTCAAGTCTTGCAGACTACTAAATCAGGGAGACAGAAATTATGCAGTGGTTGGGGGTCCCCAGGACAGCTTTAAGAACCACTGCCTTATTACCACATCATGCTGACATACAGCTATATCGCACAGCTACGAGTGTGATATTGCGTTTATACAACAGTTTGATGGTACAAGTGTGAATAAAAAATAGACGACAACGGAGTGTCTTTAAAACCCTATTTTGTGTGGAACAACGTCCTTCGGCCACTGTTTCAAATCTCAAGTTTGATAGTTTAACAGCTGAGCCCAAGACTCCACTACTAATTCGAAAATGTCACTTTAGGACTAGTAACTAAGGAACGTTGAGCTGCTTATTGTATTACTGTTTTAAAAGCTCACTGTATTATGTAAAGTATTATGAGCGAGAGATGGACTGAGCGAGTGTGGTTACCTGCATCTGATACAGCATTCATTTTTTAGCTCAACCTCACATTTATAAAGCGTTACTTTGAATGTCCGCTGAGGAAAGCGATATCTTTGGCGTTGCATCTGTTAAGGGTGATTTCTGATGACAGTGCTGCTCACTGCATTTGTTTGCTACATATTACAAGGTGTTGTTGAAAGTAGGGATGGGCTACTGATGTTGTATCGAAAGGATCAATCCTCACATAAAAATATCGATTCTAAAGTGCATTTTTAACCATTAATTTGATTTATTTATCAAGAAATTCGGTGCATAAAAAAGCTTCTAAGTATATTAGCGAATAATTGTGTTGGATAGAACCACGTTCTCCTGTTCATCGGAACACACACAAATGATTGGTTCTGTCTTTCAGCAATCACAGACATCTTTTGCTGCAGACGCATGGTATGGCTCACAGTGCTTGTTCAAATAGGGCTGCGTTTCCCAAAAGCATCAGAAGCATAAGTAGATTTTATGAAACCATTGCCACATTATTACATTAGCCTACATAACATTGTTACTATATATAAAATTAATTCTGAAAAGTGCATCACGGTTTTCACACAAATATGAAGCAGCAATAATAATAAATGTTTCTTGAGCAGCAAAACATCATATTAGAATGATTTCTGAAGGATCATGTGACACTGAAGACTGGAGTAATGATGCTGAAAATTCAGCTTTTGATCACAGATACATTTTAAATTACATTTTAAAAATATATACAAATAGAAAATAGTTATTTTAAGTTGTAATATTTCACAATTACTGCTGTCTGTACGGTTTTTTTTTTTTTCTTTTGTTGTTTTTTTCAATATATGCAGCCTTGGTGAGCATGAGACTTAAAATATTACAAAATCTTACTGACCCCAAACATTTGAACAGTATATGTTTGAATTGGCTGTAAAAGTTCAAATGGATTGTGTGTGGATGTTCGTAATTGCGTCCCGACACAAATAGCTAAAGATTCACTTTAGGGGTACAACAGCCTGGCAGCCTTTTACAAAAAATTAACCATGGTTTTATTACAGTAACCACAGTATTTGTACTAAAACTGCAGTAACCACAAATTTACCATGGTAATAATAATAATAATAATAATAAGTAATAATAATATAATAACAATAAATAATATACATTTGAGTACTTATGTAACACCATGTTTATTTTTCATGAGGTATCCTCAAAGGTGCACCTTTGTAACTTATCTACCCTTAAAGCATGCAGACTTGTATGGTACTAATATGCTCACTTGTAGGGGTATAGTTGCACCTTTGAGGTCACTGCCCCAGTGAAGGGCTAAAATACAATTATAGTATATTTTATTTCTGACAATGTAAACAAAAAAAAGGCCTATGAAATGTTAAAAAAAACATGGCTTTAAAATATCAAGTGAGTATAATTACTGATTATATTCTTTTAATAATTTAAAAGAGCAGTTTAGTTTAGAGGTATCGGTATCAATATCGGCGATACTGGGCTTGAAAATATCGGTATCGGATTGAAAATAAAATAAGAGGTAACGCCCATCCCTAGTTGAAAGTAGAACTATTTTAATATAAAATATCTTTCAATATAAAAGTCTTTACTGCCGACTCACTCTTAAAAACAGTCTCTTGTCGCCATCTAATGGCGAAATAATGTAACTAAAATCACCATCATGAACACACACCGTTTCTCAGTACTAAATACTATTATTAAATACTACTATTTATATAAAATATTATTCATTGAATAATAATATTCAATAAACAACAACAGCCATCATAAAAAATGCTAGACAATTCAGTCAAAAGTACAAAAGCAACGCTCTAATATACAGCATTAAAGTTATATAAAATATAACGTTTTGAGATTTTGCTCTCAGCCAAAACTATTAGCTCTGGTACAAATAACAGATTAATGAGACCAAAGACTGCCCGTTAGAATTACCAAAAACGAATTATATCTCATGTTTAACCGCTATAGAGACATCAGAGCCAGCGGCAAATTCTAGAAGATCTGGCCGAGGTGAGGCTGCTCTAGGTGGGTTCATAGCGCTGAACGGCCGCTGACGCCCTGAAGCTCAAATCTCTGAAAATGTTGAAGCACAAATTTTCAAATAGACATTATCTATATTAACAAACTGCATATCTGAAGTCTAAATCACTACATTTTGACCTAAAAAACCTAAAACAAACTACATTATTTTTTTATTATAGTGGATTTGGGCATCTGCCATGACACTCACTGTAAGAAATGCTGCAAGCAGAGTGATACAAACGTTGAAACGGTTGGAGTTCTGTTATCACTAGAATATTGCATGGCTGGAAAAGGCTCTCAGCCTATCAGATTTGAGGAACAAAAAAGAATGTGTGTGTGTGTGTGGGTGTGTGTGTGTATACTGCATTCAAATAAAGATAACAATCCCGACGTTAATCAGCTCCTTCCTAACCTTATATATATATCTATATATATATATATCTATATATATAGTGTGATGTGTATTTGTCTTGTTTTCCTTGTCGAGCTGGTTATATCTGTTCTGTCTTGTATGTAATTGTTGAATTGTTTGATGGATAATAATAATATAAAAAAGGTCTAGAGGGATCGCAAACCCGGACCAATCACTGTGAGCAAGTGACGTCAACATAAAGCCACTCCCCTTGCTCTCTTGCTTCAAATTAGCCGTTTGCAATGAAAGATTGAGGACAAAGTGCCCCACTTTTGCTGTAAGTATTTATGATATTTAAATAGACCTATATGATTTATACGTATTATTTACTCATATAATATATCTGTATAAATATATAGGAATGGACAGTTAATATTAAAACTTTGCATTTAAATAATTAAATAGATACATATTATTATAATAAGTATTAATATAGAACGTTTTAAAAGGCTAAAACCTTGTTTTATTTTGAGCTTTTTAGTGAAAAATATTAAATGATTAAAATTCTTTGATTCGCTGATATTTCTTTCAATGCCTTCTCAAACTTTCGCTTGTGAACATTTTCACAGTTGTACATTCCTGTCTTGTAAATGCATTAAATTCATTATTTTTTTAATAATGACATCTCCTAATCTTTAGTGTGTGTGTGTGTGTGTGTGGGGGGGGGGGGGGGGGGTGGGGGTTGAGTGTGAAGTTGAGTGTCGTCCCGCGTTCATGCTCCATCAGAAAAAAGGTTTTTTTATTTATTTATTTGTTTGTTTGCTTATATGTTTATTTTTGTAAAATGATCTTTTGTGCTATCATTTAACATCAAATTCAACAAAATGTACCACAATTAAGTCTACAATAAAACGTGATCAATTCATCTGGTAAAGGTGGTCTTGAGTAGTTAAAATTTTTTTATATATGTTACTGCTGGTGTTTTCTATTCTTTTCATCACAAACTCTGGATGAAACTATGAATTTACAGAGAACGTTTATATCGATGTTGTGAGCCTGCTAAAGCTTGGGCCTGTACCATGAAGCCGGATTAGCTGGCTAGCCAGATAAGTTTCAGTTTATTTTGCACCAATCCTGGGTTTTAGGTATCATGAAAGTGGCTTGGCTTTTAGTGGCTTTTTCATTGCCATAGTAACTTACACTGCACAGCTAACCTGCTCCAGGGCAGGTTATGTTCTGGGTAAGAGATCTCAAACTGAAATTGGACCAATCAGATGCGAGAAGTGACACATGTCTGACACAAAAAAAAGTCACTCCCCCAGTTTATCTTCCTACAAATTAAAGGTCACTATAAAGTACATAAAATTACAACAAAATTATCTGGCTTTAATGATAATTACAATTTACACATGATTTATAATATGAATATATTATTATTAATCCATTACACACAAGCACTTTTAGTTTAACAATTAATATAGTGTATTATTTTAAGGAAAAAAAATTACATAATTGAAAATTAATATATATACAGATCATAAGTAATATAAATAAGCGGTAGAATCAATAGATAACGCTTCAAAAATGGCTACATGTGACCTTACATGTTCAAGTCTCTATCGCTATATATTATCAACTATAGTAAACTAACTTCAGAAGTTTCATTTGTGACTGCACTAATAAAGCCAGAAAATTTATTTTATTTGTCCTATTTCATGGACAAGTACTTCAATGTAAATGCATTTAAATTCCTTATATTCTTTAATCTCTTATCCTTTAACAAAATAGTTTTGAATCTCGCTGGCTCTCTGGCGTGAAGGAATCACACTGGCTTTGGTTGCAAGGTGTAGGGGGGTCGTCATGTGACACAGCAGCCACAAAAGCACTTATGTTTTATTTATGTTTTCCTTTTTATTCGAAACATCCCCAAAAACTCATTAACTATATCATGAAATATCTTGATTTTCACCTTATAGATTATGTTGATCTATAGTGGGCGATGGTCAAAGAAACCTTATAATGTAATCTATTAACGAGAGTAAAAATACTGTCGGCTTTATTTTAAAGCTGCAGTCCGTAAATTTTGCCTCTTTTGCGCCATCTCTGTTTGAAAACCTGCAATTGCAGCGTGGGTTGTGCGCCGACACGGCTCCAGCGCGGATGAATCTAACGTTCTGAAGAGTATGTGTGGCAGTCAATCACCGCACCGGTGTAGATATTGTACTTTGCACTCACAGATTCTAGACTACATCTTGGAATATATGACCCAAATAAAAATTTTCACCGGATATTGTCATCTGAGTCAAGTAAGTAACAAGTCTGCCACGTTTGTTCTGACCAACTGAGGAAAAAAGCATTACAATAAATCATGCTACCAATGGTGATTAAATCTAAAGATCGGTTAGCTCATATCACATCAAACCGTGCAAATTATTATTATTGTTATACTTTATTCTCAACATCAGCATTGCCTATAGTGTGTATTAGCATGTAGATTTCAATTTCTGTACAGTCTAATCTCTAATTGTCGTACCATTCGAATTTCATATAAAGAAATTATTTTAACCCAAAAAAGCAAATTATGCTCCCTTCGAAATGGTTGTCTTTAAAATACAAATCTTGTGTAATCCCAGGCTATCTGTAATCAGAAGAACATTTAAAACTGAAATATAATTTAATTCACATGTGTTTCATAAAAACATAATCCTTTATGGATTACAATCCACCATCAAAATTATAAATTTAATTATTCTAGCTGATGTGAGAAAAGGCTATAAACGATCCGCCACCTGCAGGATCCTCACATGTGATAGCCTACTAGCCTGGACAACTTCTTTATGTTTAAAGACCTTATGTAATGACGCAGCACCATGCTCGAATTTCCCGCAAAAACCAACCCGTACCACTCAAATTAGAAAACAATATTATAAGCTAACCGTTGTGAATCGAGCTAAAGTAAGGCGATAGTTTTGAACACTGGCTGGTTATGTACTTGCTCAAATATTGATTTCGGATCATTTTCGGACTGCAGCTTTAATTAACAGATATGGGTGTCATGCCATAACATATTTTTAATACGACTGAATTTATATTTAATGTGAATGTGGTTGTTTGTTTCATGTTCATGTTTTCCATGTCTTTTATTTTGTAATTGTTTCATGGTCCATGTTAGTGTCATGCTTACCTTGCCTCATGTCTCTCTGCCTTGTGTATGTGTCATGTTCTGATTGGTAGTCTTAGTCATGTGTCTTGTTCCCCATTGGTTTTTTCATGTCATGTGACCCTCTTGTTTCCTATAAATAGCTTCATGTTCCCATTGTGCCCTCATCGTATATTGAATGTATTTAACCCGCTGTTGATGAGTCTAGTCTGTTCATGTCAAGTCAAGTCAAGTCAAGTCAAGTCAAGTCAAGTAAAGTCAAGTCAAGTCAAGTCAAGTCAATTCAAGTCAAGTCTGTGTCTTGTTTGTATTGTTTGGATGTTTGGATCACTCTAAATAAACTGCACTTGGGTTCTCACAACGCTCGCCTTCAGTGGACTGATTCGTTACAGAATACACGACCCCCACCATGAACCCAGCAGTTTCCCGCCTCCTCTGCCTTCGTCAAGGTGACAGGCCTATTGAGAATTATGTTATTGAGTTTCTTGAACTTTCCAACCATGTGGATTTTAATGACTTGGCGCTCAAAGACATTTTCCGTCATGGGTTAAACGAGCCCATTTGCTCCCAGCTTCCTGGGGGAAAGTTTCACTGGTCCCTTGCCGAGTATATAGACTTTGCTCTGAGGTTGATTAAATCTAAAGATCGGTTAGCTACTCATATCACATCAAACCGTTCAAATCATTATTATTGTTATACTTTATTCTCAACATCAGCATTGCCTATAGTGTGTATTAGCATGTAGATTTCAATTAATGTACAGTCTAATCTCTAATTGTCATACCAATCGAATTTCATATTAGGAAATAATTTTAACCCAAAAAGCAAATTATGCTCCCTGGTTTGCCACGCCTGAGTCCCCGGCCAAGATGGCCGCCACGCCTGAGTCCCCGGCCAAGATGGCCGCCACGCCTGAGTCGGACGCGATGCTTGGGCCAAGACGGAAAGGACTAATTGCTAGTGTGATGGACCCACCTCTGATGTCGGTGCGAGCTGCAGGCATCCCGGCGACGTCAGCACTCTCAAGCCCTGCCATCTTAGAGGTCATGCCACACTCTGCTGCCCTTCCTGTAATGGCGGTCGCCATTTTGAGTGTGTGGGCTGCACACTGCCCTCCAGAGCTCTCTCCTGTCCACGAGTCCGCTCCAGAGCCCTCTCCTGTCCACGAGTCCGCTCCAGAGGCCTCTCCTGTCCACGAGTCCGCTCCAAAGCCCTCTCCTGTCCACGAGTCCGCTCCAGAGCCCTCTCCTATCCACGAGTCCGCTCCAGAGGCCTCTCCTGTCCACGAATCCGCTGCAGAACCTCCAGAGGTGGTGGCATCCGCTGCAGAACCTCCAGAGGTGGCGGCATCCGCTGCAGAACCTCCTGAGGTGGTGGCGTCCACTTCCGAATTCACTGCCTGCCCTGTCACGGCCACGGAGGCCGTTCACGAACTCACAGACTGCCCTGTCACGGCCACGGAAGCCGTTCTTGAACTCACCGTCTCTTACATTAGGGCGTCAGGAGCCGCCCTTAGAGGGGGGGATTTGTAATGTGGGGTTTTGTTTCATGTTCATGTTTTCCATGTCTTTTATTTTGTAATTGTTTCATGGTCCCTGTTTGTGTCATACTTCCCTTGCCCTCATGTATTCATGCCATCCTCTGTTCATTGTGTCATGTTCTGATTGATAGTCTTAGTCATGTGTCTTGTTCCCCACTGGTTTGTTCATGTCATGTGACCCTCTTGTCTTCTATAAGTAGCCATCATGTTCCCATTGTACCCTGGTCATGTATTGATGTTGTAACCCGCTGTCGGCGAGTCTAGTCTGTTCATGTCAAGTCTGCTCAAGCTATGTCTGTTCAAGTCAAGTCAAGTCTGTGTCTTGGATTATTGTTTGGATGTTTGGATCACTCTGTAAATAAACTGCACTTGGGTTCTCACTACCGATCGACTTCAGTGGGACTGAATTTATATTTAATGTGAATTTAACATTGAAATTTAATGTGAATAAAAACATTGTAAGTTAGGCTACTAATCATAACACTTAAGCTACAGAAAGAAAGCAAAGAACATTTACATTATCAAAGAGCACTTTCACTGAGTAGTTCAAGCACTCTCAAAAACTCCCAGTAAAATCACTGAAGCTGTGTACACTGTGAAATTAATATCTTACATTCGTACAAACATTTGCACTTTGTTGTTTCTGACGAGAGAATTCACCAGAAAGAGGTATTCAGTCAGCGAGCGAGTGAAGAAAAAACAGCATTTTAGCAATGACTCATCTGAACACCTATGAAATGTGAGCCAAAATCATCAATTAAAAGAACCAAAGACTTAAATACTTCAGTCTGTGTGCATTGAATATTTAATACACGAGTTTCACATTTTGAGTTGAATTACTGAAATAATCTATTCTGCAATTTTGACTTGTCGTAATTGGAATTAAGATATCTACAATGTGATTATGACTAGTCATTATATGCATTGAAGATATCTACAATGTTATTTTGACTAGTCATAATATACATTCGAGATATCTACAATGCTATTACGACGAGTCATAATCTTCCATTGGAAAATATTTTCAGATATCTTCAAATGGGTTTTGACTATAGTAGAAATTGTAATTAAAGATATCTCTAATTGATTTTGTACTAGGCATAATTCTAATTAGAGATATCTCAAATTACAATTTAACTAGTAATAATTCAATTAGAGATATCTCTAACTGAATTACCACTAGTAAAAATTACAATTCGAGATATCTCTAACTGGTGTTTGACTAGTCATAATTATATTGCAGATATCTTTAATTCATGATTTCTTAAATATATCCAAAATACATTTGTAGATATCTAAAAGTAATTTATTACTAGTCAAATTACAGTTGTAGATATCTTGAATTGGATTTTTGACTAGGCAAAACTTAATAAGAGATATCTTGAATTGGAATTCTTCCTAGTCAAAACTCATTTAAAGATATCTGCAATTTAATTATGGATATCTCAATCAGATTTTTGACTAGGAAGATCTTTCTTTGGAGATATCTGCATTTAGCTTTGTGACTAGGAAGAATTTCAATGTAGATATCTGGAATTAACAATGTGACTAGTCAAAATTCCTTTATAGATATCTAAAATGTGCATGCAAATGTACCTTTGCTTAGCCCCACCTTAAACATTTTATTAACCAATCCTACCTTGGAAACTGTTGCCATCCGCCATTTTGTCTAAGAGTTGTATAATAAAGGTCCTGCGTCTTTGGGTCATTTTTAACTGTTTTATACAGAAGTAATTCAAAAGTATGGAAATAAAAATGTAGCTAGAGCATGTGTAAAAGTGGTAGACTACACAGAGAGGACTCAGACAGGCTTTTGTCCTATTCTATATTGTAATGTTGAGACGTGCGTGCTGTGGATTAAATTGTGTTAGCCTTTATTTACAAACGAACACATGTAAAATCAATAGCTAAGGATTTGTATAGGCCTCATGTCAGCTGTTGCAACATTTGATATAATGTTAAAAGAATACATTGGCACTCATTATTGAACACAGCAGAATATCATCATCATGGATCTCTTGCTATAATACAATGCAATACTCCCACCTTGTGTGCTATTTCCTATGGAAGCTCGTTTCCTCCACTAAATAAAGAAATAATTAATAAATAGCGACTTTTTATTTCTCAATTCTGACTTTTTTTCTCAGAATTGCAAGATACAGCTAAACACAATGCGAAGAATTGTGAGTTATAAAGTTTATAACTCGCATTGTTTATATCTCGCAATTCTGAGAAAAGAAGTCAGAATTGTAAGATAAAAAGCTGCAAATTACTTTTTTTTAATTCCATGGCGGAAACAAGCTGCCATAACGACACAAGTAAACGTGAATCCATACACAACGTAATGTAACCTACTAATAAATATCCTCAATGCCAATTAAACTTTTATTAAATTGTAATCTTTTTTAAATCAGCCTTCACCTTTTTTGACTGCGTCTGATTGTGAAGCACTGTTCTTGTCCGTCATGCATTTATTTCTACTATTTTTCATGTTTTTGTTGTATAATTCCATTGTTCTTCATTATGTCTAAATGTATAATAAATAAATTCAGACGAGCAGTTTGCGGTTTTCTGCCTTTATTGAAAATTACACTGCATTTGGTCCGTTTTGCAACATGATTCAATTAAAATCACAGCGCTATACATACATGCACGCTGGAGACCTTTTACCACATACGGCTGCATCCAGATATTATTTAAAAATCCCTGAAGTAATTCATCCAGTAGCTTTTCGCTCTGTGACAAGAAAAGCTGACCACTGTTGTTAACAGTTAGCACTAAACATTAGTCGTGGAGGGGCTCTGGGAGGAACTGAGTTAATTTAGTCTCACGTCACACAACAGCACATTCGACTAGGAGCAGGTACAGTTCAGATATCTTAAAATATAATTGTGACTAGTCGAAACTGAATTAGAGACACTCTAATTACCTTTGCGGATGTGTGACACCCTGTTGAAGATATCATAAATGGAGTTTTGAATAGTCAAAGTATTTAGAGTATATATCTCTAATCCGATTTCTTACTAGTGCAATTATAATTGCAGATATCTCTAATTGTCATTGTGACTAGTGGAATTATAATTATGACTCATCAAAATATATATCTCAAATTATATTTATGGATAGTCAAAACAAACTTTTAAATGCTAAAACAGCTTGCAATAAAAAAACTGCATTAAAGAGCTCTATAATTGTAATTCTTACTAGTAAGAATTTAATTGAGCTCTCTAATTGAATTCCTACTAGTGAGAATGCAATTGCAGAGCTCTCTAATTAAATTGGAGAGCTCTCTAACTGACATTGTTACTAGTAAGAATTAAATTAGAGAGCTCTCTAATTGTAATTCTTACTAGTAAGAATTGAATTGTAGAGCTCTCTAATTGAATTGTTACTAGTTAAAATGCAATTACGACGAGTAATGCTTGGAATATTTTAAGCTAAAACGGCTTGCCATACAGTACTGTAAAAACGCGTCTGTATCTGGCTCAGAACCAACCAGCGAACGAACGCAGATTTGAATTTGAATTTGATATGATGCACTGAACGTTCTAATCACGCCGGTGTGATAGCATTAAATATAGAAAATATGAATCTGCTATTTTTTGTCTTTTGGAAGCTGCATTCAAAATCCACTTGGCTCAAAAATCTGAGGGGCATGTGCCCCCTCACTTTGAATGGGCATGACGCCTCTGCTGGTCGCTTCTCTCAGATAATACTACAGAGCCCTTGAGCCTTCCCTTAAAACGTATAATTTCAGACTCAGAGGGAAATTAAGATGAACCACATAGATATGCGTTTTATATATCTGTCTGTCTGTCTCTCTCCGTGTGTGTGTGTGTGTGTGTTGTGTGTGTGAGAGAGAGAGAGAGAGAGAGAGAGAATACAAAAAAAGCTATACTAACGTAACATTACAAGTCAACAAGAAACATTAAAATAACGGGGAAACCCCAGGTCATGATCCTGAATAGACTTGCGACAGTGCGCGTCAAACGTTCCCACTGTGATGAAAGCTCTTATGGAGGTGGTTTGGGCGTGTTTTATACTAATTACTTACCTCAGGCACCCGGTCGCTCATTTAGAATACTCAAAAAGCATTAATAGAACAGGGTCAAGAGCAAATTACGTGCTTAGTACACACGTGTTGTGATTTAGATAGGATTTTTTTTCGAGCGAAGTTCTCCTCAGCGTATAAAGACAAATAAGTTGCATAGGTGTAGTCTTTAGTTAGTGATACCCACTTTGTTTGTTTTTTTGTACGTTTAAATGTGTTCTTATTCAAGACACTCATTTGCAGCTTGTCATGGAAGTAAAACTTTTACTGGCTTGTTTTGTTATGTTTCTGTTATGGGGTAAGACTCATCTATTGGACTACTTTTTTAACATTAAAGTAGCTTAATAAACACGTATTTTTGCTAATCATTTAAATTGAACGTTAGTTAGTTTCCAATATAAAGATTTGAAAAATTCAATTTTTATATTTTGGAGTTTTTTTATGCAATTATTTAAAATATGACAATAGCTTTAATGTAAAGGGGGGGGGAGTATTTTGTGAAATAATGCAAGTGGTATAAATTAAACATTAGTTATTTAAATTTATTATGAAGATTTGAAAAGTGCAACTGCATCTATATTTCTTTATTTGCAATTAATTTTCTTTCTCTCTCTTGACTTCCTGAAGATGGCGCCCAGACTCGATCTGAAGGACGAGAGTTTGCCACTGTGTTCATGCAAAACTATGTTTCCCCTTTGAACCAGTCACTTTTTCAGCTTTATATCACCTCTGTGAATTCTAATTGTCAAGTCAAAGTCAGCGTGCCCAGTCTCCGTTTTACCCAGGGGGTGCAACTGACTGCAGGTCAGGGCTTCACTGTGACCCTCCCCGTACAGGTCGAGCTGTATGGCACCAGGAGGTCCCCCAAAACTGTCCTCATTCAGGCATCTGATGACATAACGGTTTTCTCACTCAACTCAAAAGAACACACGGCAGATACATCCCTGGTCTACCCCTTGAGTGAATGGGGTACTGAATATTTTGTGTTCACCCCCACCAACTCCCCTCCATCCATGCTGAAGGAGTTTGTGCTTGTCAACGGTAAAAAGCAGAACACTGTGGAAGTGTTCCTTAAAGCGGCGGTTCGGTTCGAAGGTCACTCATACGGTGTCGGCAGTAAACTAGTTGTAGTCCTGGACCCTTTCGAAAATGCACAAATTCAAAGCCAAGGAGACCTCACAGGAACCAGCGTATCCTCAAAACTTCCCATTGCCGTGTACTCGGGCCACATGTGCACGTGGTGCTTTTCTAAGTGCAATCACGTTTATGAGCAACTCCTGCCGGTCCAAAGCTGGGGAACTCACTTCCCGGTTGCTCCATTTAGCATTCAGAGCCAGTTCGACAGCATCTATATCCAAGCATCACAGTCAACTAATATAACCACTCAATTCGGCTGTACTACATTAACTGATGTTCTTCAGCGTGGTCAGGTTCTAGAGTACAAAATCCAGTTTCCAAATGGCCTTAACATCATTGCTGACAATGGAATTCAGGTGTTTTTTCTGTTTAATGGTGTGCAAACATCCCACGGTGTCACATACGGCCCATTTCTGTTAAATCTGCTGCCCAAGAAACATTTCTGTTCTTCATACACCCTTGACGGGATGGCTGGATTTGACAACCGAGCTCTCCTGATTGTTCCTACTAATGAAAAAACAGGGATTATTTTGTCTTTTCCTGGAAGTGTTCAATGGAGGGTTATCAATGGCAGCGACTACTCCTGGACTGAACTGGTTTACCCAGCCGATGCATACAGACACGAAGTAAGCCATCCAAACGCTTCCTTTGTGGTGTACAGTGTGGGCGTAATGCAAGTGAATGGATATGGAGCTCTAGCCCCATGCACCGATCAAGGTATGTCAATAAAAACACGCGTTTTTTCCCTTCTGTTTAAAAAAAAAAATGAATAAATAAATCATCAGCATACATGGTGATTTGATAGTGTAATCTAGCCAGTTTAATTACCTTATACAGGTGCATCTCATTAAATTAGAATGTCATGGAAAACTTCATTTATTTCAGAAATTCAACTCAAACTGTGAAACTCGTATATTAAATAAATTAAATGCACACAGAATGAAGTAGTTTAAGTCTTTGGTTCTTATAATTGTGATGATTTTGGCTCACATGACTCCCACCACAAACCCACCAATTCACTATCTCAAATTAGAATACTTCATAAGACATTATAAATAAAAAATTTTTTAGTGAATTGTTGGCCTTCGGGAAAGTATGTTCAATTACTGTACATGTACTCAATAATTGGTAAGGGCTCCTTTTGCTTTAATTACTGACTCAATTCGGCATGGCATGGAGGTGAACAGTTTGTGGCACTGCTGAAGTGGTATGGAAGCCCAGGTTTCTTTGATAGTGGCCTTCAGGTCATCTGCAATTGTGGGTATGGTGTCTCATCTTCCTCTGACAATACCCATAGGTCTCTATGGGGTCAGGTCAGGCCAGTTTGCAGCCAATAAAGCACCGAACCCATGGTCATTGAACCAGCTTTTGTTTTTTTTGGCAGTGTGGGCAGGTGCCAAGTCCCGCTGGAAAATGAAATCAGCATCTCCATGAAGCTTGTCAACAGAAGGAAGCATGAAGTGCCCTAAAATTTCCAGGTAGATGGCTGCGTTGACTGTGGACTACAGAAAAAGAAACAGCGACCTGAGGCCGCTACAAACAACCGGGCTTCCATAACCACATCACCTCAGCAGTGCCACAGGCTGATTGCCTCCATGCTACGCCGCATTGATGCAGTAATTCATGTAAAAGGAGGCCCTACCAAGTATTGAGTTCATGTACAGTAAATTAACATACTTTCAAGAAGGCCAACAATTCACAAAAAAAAATTTAATGGTCTTATGAAGTATTCTAATTTGATGAGACAGTGAATTGGTGGGTTTTTGTTAAATATCAGCCAAAATCATCACAATTAAAAGAAACAAATACTTAAACTACTTCAGTCTGTGCATTGAATTTATTTAATACACAAGTCTCACAATTTGAGTTGAAATACTGAAATAAATGAACTTTTCCCACGACATTCTAAATTATTGAAATGCACCTGTATGTGGCAGATGCTTTTATCCAAAGCGATTTACAAATAAGGACAATATAGGCGTTGCCACATTTCTATAGTTTGATTCCCCAGGAGTCAAAATCCATGATTGGCAACCTCACGGAAGCTATTGTTGCGATAAGGATTTTTTTTTTTTTTTTTTTTTTTTTTTTACTAATAAAATTCATCTCACAGTTTCATAATGAATTTCTCAAAAGACAATGTTCTTGATTTTTTTTTTATTATTATTATTATGCGTTTATTTAACCAGGTGGGAACCTCACTGAGATTAAAAATATTTTTTTACAGGAGTGTCCTGCCTAAAATAGGTGGCCTAGTTATACAGATACACGTGTAACAAACAACAATAAAATATAATTTAAAAATACAGCCTTAGAAGCATTTGCAAATCAATTTTCTAGTGCACGCATAAGTGTTTTAAAATTACTGAGACCCCTTCTTAATTTAAATTAAGTGTGCTTTCTGAGCTTAAAAACATATAGACTTCTTAAATGACTAATTTATGCTGCATAAATAACGTGTACCTTCTGGTTGTTTTTTTCTGTAGATGTGCCAACACCTAACACTTGCTTCAACATCATCTGTAGTGAGGATGAGGAGTGCCAGATGAAGGGTCCCTACCCCACCTGTGTGAAGAAGCCAAACGGAATCTGTTGGGCAATGGGCGACCCTCACTACTGCACATTTGACCAGCGTTACTTTGACTTCATGGGCACTTGCACTTATGTTGTCACCAGGAACTTGCAGGAAAATGACAGTCTTCCAGCTTTTGAGGTCCTGGCTAAGAATGAAAACCGTGGTGACACAAGAGTCTCTTACGTGGCACATGTAATTGTTGAGTTTTCGGTGGTAATCATCAGCAGCATTGAGAGTGTCAGCCTGGGAAGTCAAGGTAAACTTTCTTTTTTTTTTCTCTTTTTTTTTTTTTTTTTTTTTCTTTTCCCCCTCAAAGGGAATCATAGGAATCATGGCATGTGTTTTATTTTTTTTTTTTTTACAAAAGTTTTATAAAAAAAATTAAGTTTTAAAACATGCTTTGAGTATTGATAGTTTTGTCTTAAAATATTTTAATATCTTAAGCCTTGCATATCAAGACATTCATTATAATTTATCATTGTATGTCTCTTTTATAACAATTAGTCTACTCACTACTTAATCATTGGCCATTTGTCCCCCTTGTTTCAATTAATCTAATGTGAAGTTGTTAAAGAGGTTTATAAACAATGTTGTATCAATATTTTAAGTATGTAGAGTTTAATCCAGATTTGACAGATTTATGAAATGTATATTTTCTGAAAACAAATGTTATACTTTGGGTTTTTACAGTTTAGAGAATGACAGTGTTGAAATGCTAATTGACAATTATTCTGTCACTATGTAATGCAAGTTAATATGGTTTGTGCAGATTGACCAGAGTGTGTGGAGCCTTCCTGTGGTTCTTGATGATGTTGGGGTGTCCATGTTCCAGTCCGGCAGCTTCATCACCATCCTGTTTTCTTTTGGGCTGAGTGTGCAGTATGACTGGGACCACTATCTCATGATCTCCCTGCCCACTGTCTTCATGGACAAGGTCTCTGGACTCTGTGGCAACTTCAATGGTGATCCTAAGGATGATTTCACTATGCCTTCGAACACCCAGGCTGACAGTGCAACAGAATTTGGCCGGAGTTGGAAAGTTCACAACTTAACGTTGGATGAGGGCTGTAGCAATGATGGTTGGAACCTTGGATGTGATGCTGAATCACTTGAGCAATGGCAGGGTGAAAAGTACTGTGGACTCTTAATGATGGCACCATTCAGTCAGTGTCATTCTGTTATTGACCCAAGTATTTACATCCAGAACTGCATGTATGATGTCTGTATGACAGATGGGCACAGAAACTACTTATGTAAGGTCTTAGAGGTCTATGCAAGTGTATGTCAACGTGTTGGGATACAGCTAACCAACTGGAGAGAAGCAGCCAATTGTTGTGAGTAATAGTTTTATAAGCATTTGCAACGCATACTTGGCTTGATATTGTACCTAATGTCTTTGTTTCTGTCTTCAGCTTACAGATGCCCAGAGAACAGCCATTATGAGTTTTGTGGTAACGCTTGCCCTTTGACCTGCATGGGCCTCGGGTCTCCTGTGAACTGCACTTTACCCTGTGTCGAAACATGCGCTTGTGACCCAGATTTTGTTCTGAGTGGATCCAAATGTGTACCTTCAGCCCAATGTGGTTGTTCCTACAATGGACACTACATTCCCGCTGGTGAGACTTTCTGGGCGGATGATGCTTGTCAGCGGCTTTGTCGTTGCTCCAAGGAGGGTGGGCATCTAGAATGCCAGGATGGAGGCTGTGGGACAAGACAGCACTGCCAGGTGGAGAATGGCATTAGGGACTGTTATCCCGTCTCTCAAAGCACCTGTATGGCACTGGGCGACCCCCACTACTACACCTTTGACGGGAATCATTTCAACTTCCAGGTACTATTCTATTGGCGCGAGAACTGTCACTTTTAAAATGCTTATTGATAACTAAAACCTTGCTGTTTAAATTAAGCTACAAATGTTAAATCAAAAACTTAAATTTGAAATGGTTTTATTTCAAGTTTAGTTTATTTTTAGTTATTACCAGGAAATTACTAACACTAATTACTAAATATTGAATAAATATAAATATTTTGGTAGATAATTCCATGTGTCTGGATGAGTAGCTTTGGTGAACAATATTTTCTCCCTTCAGGGTAACTGTGTGTATCAGTTGGTTGGGCTTAATGTCTCCGATCCTGGACTGGTGCCCTTTGATGTGCTGGTGCAAAATGACTTCCGGGGAAGCAAAGTGGTGTCATTCACTAAATTACTGGAGATCAGAGTGTACAATACCACCATTGTCATTGATAGAGAATACAGCAGTTTTGTTACCGTAAGTTCTAGTTGCATGCTTTAAACATCTAGCAAACTATTTAGTCTTTCTATATAGCTTTCCATGAAAGTCATTTCATTAATCAAAATTACTTTCTTTTTCAGGTCAATGGTGAGCTGTTGAACCTTCCTCTCCATCTTTTTGAAGGTCAGATTTCTGTTTTCAGAAGTGGCTGGTCTGCTGTCGTTCAAACCTCTTTTGGTCTCAAAGTCACGTTTGATTGGAACAGCTTTGCAACCGTCACCGTCCCCAGCACCTACATGGGTGCCATCTGTGGCCTATGTGGGAACTACAATGGAAATCCAGAAGATGATCTGACTGTCAGAGGAACGGCATTACCTGCTTCAGGACCGATGGAGATCGGTGCCAGCTGGAGTGTAGCCGAGATCCCAGACTGTGTCCATGGCTGCACAGAGAGTTGTCAGGATTGCGATCCGACCAGAAGGAGTGTCTATGAGACGTCTGATTTCTGTGGGCTGCTGCGTGACCCACAGGGGCCTTTCAAGGACTGTCAAACTGTGCTGAACCCTGCTCAGGTTTTTGAGGATTGCGTTTATGATGTCTGTTTGTATAATGGAAGGAGAGATCTATTATGCCAGGCCATAACGGCATATGTATATGCCTGTCAGGCAATGGGAAGGACCATCAGCCCCTGGAGAACTGCTGAATTTTGTGGTGAGAAATCTGGGGAAAATTCTACCTATACCTTTTTGAGAAACCGTATAGGCTATAAAGCAATATTTTGTCCATATTTAAGAGGTTTTATAGGAGTAGTGGTAAACTTTAAGACCCTCTTGTTCCATTTATTTCTACAAAGTCCTTAAAGTGATATTCAACCAAAAATGAAAATTTTATGGTTATCTGCTTACCCCCAGGGCATCCAAAAAGTAGGTGACTTTTTTCTTCAGTAGAACACAAACTGAGATTTTTAACTCAAACCGTTGCAGTCTGGCAGTCATATAATGGAAGTGAATAGGTATCAATGCTTGAGAGTTAAAAAAAAAAAAAAAAATAACATACACTAACAAAACCAAATTAAACCCTGCAGCCCGTGACGATACATTGATGTGTAAAAACAAAACGATCGGTCTGTGCCTTAACGCCACCTAATCTCTCAAATGGGGACAATTGACACTCTTATACATTCGACATTTAGGAGTGTCAATGGTCTATTTGAGAGATAGGTGGCGGTAATGCACTTACAAGTCTGCAATCCACCTTAAAGCAAGAAGAAGCGTCACGCGCCGGCTGTCGAGGAAGCGCTCCGGACAGTTCAGACATCGCAGTGCATCAGAGGTAAAAAAAACTATATAAATACAGTTCAGTTTCTTGCACAGACGTGTGTTCGTGTCTTATGCCACTTGTTTTTTTTTAACAAGCCGGCGTCCCATTCACTTCCATATAAGACTGACGACTGCACGGTTTTCAGTCTCCTCGTTTTTGTTCAAGAAGAAACAGTCACCTACATCTTTGCTAGCCGGGTGGTAAGCCAGATCAACATCAAATTTCATTTTTGGGTGAACTATCCCTTTAAGAAATATAAAGCAGAGCACAAAAACAAAGATTCTAAGGATGGCACCCTTCTATCCTTAGAATCTTTGTTTTTCATTGTTTTTAAAGGTTAGTTAATTCTGCATAAGGGTGTTGAGTTCAAAATCAAACCTGACATGCAATCTAGACTAGGTGTTTTCAGACTTGCTACAGCTTGCCCCCAAAAACTATTTATAGTAGTATACTAATATTTTCATATATGAAGACCTATTTAAAAAATATGGCCTGCAGTAGAAAGAAATCATTGGGATGTATCACATGATTTGAGAACTTGTAAATTGCCTAGATTTATATTTCCCCCCCTTTTAATTTTGTGGACCCCAATTTGATGATCCCCAATCAAGCCCACCATTGATTACCAGAGTTCATAGTGGCATTTCTACTAGTTCTTGCTTAACCTCGTAATTGTTTTTAGAATTAGATTCAGGACTTAACCCGTCACATGTCTTGTTTTGTCAGGTGTTCAGTGTCCTGTCTACAGCCACTATGAGCTCTGTGGCTCTGGTTGTGAAGTCACCTGTCATAGTTTGGCTCCTCCACGGCTGTCGTCGCCCCTGCTATGGAGGGGCTGTGTGTGTGACGAGGGCTAAATCAGGAGTGGGACAGCTGCGTCCCTTCTCTCAGTGGGGTGTCCTCTATGGCAACCGCTACTACTGCTTTACCAACAGTTCTAGGTCCTGACAAATAATTGAGCAGGGGTTGCCGTGTTGTAACACAGATGGACAGGTATTGAAGAGGCACTAAATGAGCTGTACTTCGGTTTTGAGAGTTTGGATTTGATGTGTGATTGTTTGAACGGGGTCATATGAGCGTTTTTCTTCCTTTAGTGTTTTTTGTTCTATTTCTGTTTGTGGGAATGTAGAGATCTGCAAAGTACAAAGATCACAAAGTCTCCACAAAAGGAATTTGTCTATAAAAGAAGAAAGAGAAAAGCCCTTATTAAAAGTCTCATACATATCTACGTTCACGGTGGAACAAGTTGCATAATATACCCCAAATGGATACACAAAGAGGAATGTTTCAAGCATATGAGCGACATTGACTCAAGTCGGGGGGGGGGCAAGAAAAAAAATATTATTATATATATATAAATTAAATATAAAAACAATGTTTTTTTCGGATGCAAGCATCAAAACAATGCCCTACCGCATTGCAACGCATCAAAGCAGTCAATCCAACACAGTCAAGAATAACTTGGAGGTTGCCACCATTTAGTAAACTGAGCTAGCTTTGGCTCTTGCTGCTGACTTGAATGGTGTGCCATTGTCACTTGAAATGTTTCAGTTTTTGAATCGTTTCCAAAGGCCAGACACGTGAGGAAAAAATAAACGATCAGTTGTGGGACTATATTCGGTCATAAATCACATACCATTCATTGCTGAACTTTCTACCGTCCGTTACTGGAAATTAAATGAAATTACTGGTTGATATGTCCCGATCTCAAAGTTTACACACACTTTTGGTCCGTGAATTAGATCTCGCTCGGGACGCATGCTGTCTGTGGAGGTTTGGCCAGGACCGGTTCCAGAATTAAATCACCATATTTTATGTTCCATCCTTTGCCAATCACTGCTATTTCAAGAGTGAATCCAGCATAAATATGCAGATGTCTTTCCCGAAACTTTGCAGGGTGTAGCCTATGTGTCCGAAAAACACAAGTTTCATACTAATTCTGAATGGATTATACCCTAAAAAGTGGGCAAAGCTTGCTCCCTTTATCACTAAAAAGCATCACTCATCTTTGTTCATGGCAATCTTACAAAGTTACATTATAATCAACGAAGCTCTCTAAACTGCACAATGACTCTCTTATTACATTGTGTCTGCACTAGTCATGAGATGATTCACGAGCTTGCAAAACTGCACTTAAAAACTGCGGCGCTTTCAGCGGTGAGTGAATTCTGACAAAACGTTTCTGATTGGCCATTGCGGTCAAGAAATCAACAGATGTCTGCGATTGGTTCCATTGCTCAACGCTGCAAAAACACGCTGAGGGTATTTAGCGCTTGGCTAAGCGATGCAGCGGGGCCGACATCAGGGATTCCATGACTAACAATTTGGGTGGGGGGTAATTGCCCACCCTTGCCCCCCCACCACTTTATCGCCTCCATTTCAGGTATCCGCTGGGTGTGCTGCTATTATAGTACACCCAGTACACAATAATAATGGCTTTGAAAGATGGCACATGAGCCTTTAAGGAATTGGTCTCAAAACCAAGAAACTCAGAAATCAGTCATATGAGAATTTTATTTCATTGCTCTTTTGAAATGAGTTCAGTCTGTTCTGTTTATAACATTGTTTTTTTTTAAACTTGTGGCCAATGGTAAATATGGCAATTGTTTTTGTTTTTATTTATTTTTAGTATTGAATTTTCTAATTGTGTAAGCCTTCTGATGACTGCTTCATTTCTTGATACTAGTTACTGAAGTTTAATACAATGCTTTTCTTTCCACAGGTGGTCTGTAATAAGTTGTCTTGTGGCCCCTATGAGAGGTGTGAATTGATGGACGGCGTTCGCAGATGTCAGCCAATTGGGCAGGCCATTTGTGAAGCTTCTGGAGACCCACACTATGTGTCCTTTGATGGGATGCGCTTTGATTTTCAAGGCACCTGTACCTACATTCTGTCCCAAACCTTTGGCCTGGAATGGACCAACCTGACCCCTTTCTCCATCCAGGTGGAGAATGAGAGATGGTGGCCCAATAGTTATCAAAAAGTCTCTGTTACCAAGCAAGTGGCTTTAACAGTCTACGGCCGCACCATCATCTTAAGACAAAACGAGCCCCAGATCTTGGTTAGTGCTGGTTGGTCAGAGCATTTTTTTTCAATGAGAATGGCAATAATCCTGATGATATGCAATTATAGTTCCCCCTTGTTTTTTTTTTAATTTGGTGGTGAATTATGTTAGACCACTAACCTGACACCATCCCCCAGATCAATGGGTTCTGGACTAATTCTTCAGATATGAGCTTGATTATAAACCCAAACAGTTTAAATGGCTCCTTGCTCCAGGCCTATAAGGACGGTGTTAACTATGTCATCAAGACTGGCTTTGGTCTCAAAGTAACCTATGACCTGTCTTACTATGTCACGGTTACCATCCCCGGCAACTATCGCCGCAAAACCTGTGGACTCTGCGGCAACTTTGACGGAGACCCTTCCAATGACTTCAGGCTGCCAGACGGCAATGTTACACAGGATGTGAATATATTCAGGAGAGCCTGGAAAGTGCATGTCCCCGGAGTGGTGTGTGAGGACGGATGTGAAGGTGACGCATGTCTGGACTGTAATCCTCGACTGAAAGCTGTCTTTGAGAAGCCTCCCTACTGCGGAGTTCTGGTTGACCCCAACGGGCCATTTGCCGCCTGTCATACTGTGGTGAACAGTTCTGCTTCTCTGAATGATTGTGTCTTTGATGCTTGTGCTTCTGACGGCAACAGCAAGGTGGTTTGTGACAGTCTGGCGAGATATGCTTTTAGTTGCCACACAGCTGGGGTCGGTATCCAAAACTGGAGGACAGACTCTTTTTGCCGTAAGTGTGTGTTTAGATATTTAGTGATAATTATCTATCACTCTCTGAAACTTAAGTGACTTTTTTTTTTTTTTTTTTTATTCACTGTATCGCCCGCAAAGTCAGTCACATCACAGTCATTATGAGCTGTGCTCAGACGTCTGCTCTGCTGCCTGCCCTGGTCTGACTGCTATAGTCCAGTGTTCCAAAACCTGCGCAGAGGGCTGCACTTGTGATAATGGTTATCTTTTTGATGGCCAGCAGTGCGTTGAACACCAGCAGTGTGGGTGCTATGATCAGGGACACACATATAAGGTGGAGTGATGGCTTTGCGTTTACTGTAGGGACTTTGGGTGTGCACGCATCTTGGCTTTTCTGTGAGTGTCCATCTGCATTGCTTTGCATTCTCACATTGTGTTTTCAGGTTGGAGAGGTGGTTTACCTGGGCAACTATAAGCAAATGTGTCAGTGTGATCCTGGGAAGGGACTTACCTGTGAGGGTAAGATGTTACTGAAGGCAAAGGGTGTTGCTTTGGTCTATTATTAAATGGGAAATTGTTCTGTTTCTTCTCGCTGTTTCTGTTTACAGATCCTTGTCGAGACCTCCACTGTCGTGAGAAAGAGACATGCCACTTTGAACGTGGCAAGGCTGTGTGTGTGCCCCTGTACAGCAGCATGGGGTGCTTGGCATGGGGTGATCCGCACTACCACACCTTTGATGGCTACAAATATGACTTCCAGGGCACCTGCAGATATGTCTTGTCTAAGACCTTTGGGAATCTGAGTGGACTGGTGCCCTTCTCAGTAACACAGAGCAATGAAAACCGTGGCAACCCTGATGTGTCTTATGTGCGAGACGTGGAAGTTACTGTATATGGCCAAACTCTAACCTTAGTGAAGCACCAGATGGGACAGATCATGGTAATGAGTCACTTAATTTACAGAGGGTGTCACTCAATATTGTAAGTGATTCTCACTTCCAACCAAAAAGTGATAGGATTTTATGCAAGTGTATGGAGTGTTTCAGAATTACAGTTTTTTTTTATTTTATTTTATTTTTTTTAAGTATAACATTGTCAAATATTTTAAACATGTTTCAGCAAGAATTGAAAATGGTTGCTTTTATCTCAATATTTTGATGACTTTTGTCCCTGTAGTACATTTTATACAAAACCAATTTGCAAAGTTTTTTTGCAAAAAGTATTTACGATGTTTCAAATATATTTTGCCCAATTGTAATTTCTGTTTTG